>JASDQU010365814.1:0-11583 GCA_032191745.1 Picea mariana
CCGCAAGACCTCCAATCTATCCTATCTAAACATCAAGTGGTCTTTTCCACTCCCCAGGGACTCCCTCCTTCCTGTGGTGTTCATGATCATTCCATTCCCCTTGCACCAAGAATCCTTCCTCCTAATATCCGTCCATATCATCAACCCTTTTCCCAAAAAAATGAAATTGAGAAAATGGTGCAAGAACTATTTAATGCATGCGTTACATGCCCTAGTACGAGCCCCTACTCTTCTCCTATGGTCATGGTCCTGAAGAAAGAATGTTCTTGGCACATGTGTCTTGAATTCTGTACCCTCAACAAACTCACCATTAAAGACAAATTTCCCATTCCTGTCATTGATGACCTCTTGGATGAATTGAGTGGTGCCCAGTTCTTTACTAAACTTGATCTTCATTCTGGCTACCACCAGATTCATATGAAAGAGGCAGACATTCCTAAGACTACATTTAGAACTCATGAGGGCCACTATGAGTTTTTGGTCATGCCATTTGGCTTGTGTAATGCCCCCTCCACCTTCCAAAGCCTCATGAATCATGTATTCCTCCCTTTTCTCCATCATTTTGTCTTAGTTTTCTTTGATGATATCCTCATCTATAGAAAAACCTGGATAGACCATCTTGCTCATGTGGATCGAGTTCTGCATCTACTCTCTCAGCACCAACTTTTCCTGAAACAATCTAAATGTGATTTTGGCGCCTCAGAAGTCGAGTACTTGGGTCATCTTGTTGGCAAGGACGACATCAGGGTGGACCCTAAAAATATTGAAGCTATGCAAGACTGGCCTCACTCAAAGAATCTCAAAAGATTGTGTGGATTTCTGGGCTTAATAGGTTATTATCGCAAGTTTGTTAAGAATTATGGAAAGATTGCGACACCTCTCACGACACTCCTCAAAAATAATTCTTTCACTTGGACTCCAGTAGCTACTCAGGGAAAGGAATTGGAGTTGTCTTTATGCAAGAGGGTAGGCCTTTACCAACAAAGAACTGTCTGAACGAAATTTGGGCAAATCAATCTATGAAAAGGAAATGTTGGCTATTCTACACGCCATCGATCTATGGTGCCCTTATCTATTGGGGAAATGCTTCTAAATTAAGACAGATCATCAAAGCCTCAAGTACTTTCTGGAACAACGCATCTCCTCCCTAGAGCAACAAAAATGGGTGACTAAGCTATTTGTATATGATTATTAGATCATTTACAAGAAAGGCAAAGACAATGTGGTTGCGGATGAACTTTCTCAAAAATACGAAGATGAAGGATCCCTTTTTTCTCTCTCCTTCATTGTACCAGACTGGCTCCAAGTTGTTTGCCAGGAATGGCTACACGATCCCAAAAGTTCGCATCTGATACAACAATTGCAGTCCAATTCTCCAGTTTCCCTAGGGTACTCTTGGCTCCATGATGAGCTTTGATACAAAGGCCATTTGTATTTAAGTAAATAGTCAAAACTTAAATCCACGGTACTTTCTAAGCTTCATGCTACACCCGTAGCTGGGCACTCCGGGTTCACCAAAACCTATGACAAGGTCAAACATTCTTTTTTCTGGGATGGCATGAAACAAGACATTCGTAATTTTGTAGCTGAATGTGATGTGTGTCATTGCAACAAGAGTGAAACATTCAAATCTCCTAGCACACTACAATTGCTACCGATTCCACCTGCTATTTGGAGGGATATCTCTATGGATTTTATTACAGGCTTACCTAAATCGGGAAATAAATCATTCATCATGGTGGTAGTTGATCGTCTTTCTAAGTATGCTCATTTCTGTTCTCTTCAACACCCATTTACAACATCCATTGTGGCTCAACTTTTCATGGATCATGTCTTCAAGCTTCATGACATGCCGCATTCTATTATTTCTAATTACGACCCAACTTTCACCAGCAATTTTTGGCAAGAATTGTTCAAACTACAAGGCACCCAATTGCATCTCAGTACAACTTATCATCCCCAGACTGATGGTCAAACAAAAGTTGTCAACAAGTGTTTGGAAACATATTTGAGGTGTTTTGCATCAGAAAAAAAAAATCAGTGGGCTCAATGGTTACCCCTAGTTGAATGGTGGTACAACACTTCGTACCATACAACTACTCGCATGACTCCTTTTGAAGCGGTATATGGAAAAAATACACCTTCAATTCTCTCATATTTACCAGGTGTCTCGAAGGTCGAGGCGGTTGACCAAACACTTACAGTTCAAGAGGCTATTCTCCGTACCCTCAAAGAGAATTTGGTGATGGCCCGGAATTGCATGAAGCAACAAGTAGATCAAGGTTGCTCTGAATGTCAATTTGCAGACGGGGATCAGGTATTTCTTCAACTGCAACCTTACAAGAAAAATTACCTCAAGGTCGACCATTGTCAGAAGCTGGCGCCCAAATTTTATGGTCACTATACCGTTCTCAAGCATGTGGTACAAGTGGCCTATTAGTTAGCTTTGCCCAGTCATTCGAAGCTACATCCTGTTTTTCATGTTTCATGCTTAAATAAGATGATTGGAACTAAGTGAAAAATTCAAACCAACCTTCCCAAGTTGGATAAAGAAGGATCCATTTGGCTAAAACCAGAAGCATTTTTGGACCAACATGAGCGTCGCATGCATCAGCGAACCATCAAGGGTGTTAATCCAGTGGAAAGATACAACTCCAGTAGATGCCACTTGAGAACTAGCTACCATTTTCCAGCAATTTCCACATCTTAAGCGTTGAGGACAAGGTTGTTTTTGAGGGGAAGGACATGTTAGGGACCTAACCCCTCATGTAGGTAGAACAATAAATTCGAATGTAATAAAGGTCAATATTAATAATGCCTTGCAATAAGGTAGAATAAGTCGAATGTAAGAAGACCTAATAGAAGCTTCCGCTTCTAGAAGGATCTTCTTCTAGATGGTTCTTTTGATAGACATATTTAGTATAAATAGGAGTCGAGGGTATGAGAACCCTAGCTTGGATATTATTGTAATAGAGCTCTTCTCGACTGGAGGCTTCCCCCTCGAAGAGGCCCGTGAACATTTCTCTCAGAATCAAAGTGTTATTTCTGGTGTTATTTTGATATCATTTCAGTGTTATTGTGGTGTTGTTCTAGTTACATTGTTGTTTATCTGCCATTTCTATCATTTTATTTCTGTTTTGCATACTTTTTATATCTAGAATATTACAGTGACAGAGTTTAAGACTCGTAATCTCAAGAGGGGTAGCGTGACTTTAGTCGCAAAGAAGCAGTTGGAGAGTAGCCGCAAAGGGTGTGAAATCATCCATAGAGAATTTGAGTGTGGAAGAGAGCCTATTGCAAGGCATGCACAGGTCGAGATTTCAACTAAGTGTCAAAGAAAGTGTTCCGAGGAATAAGGAAAGTCGAGGAAGAAAAGGTCAGGAGGGAGAGCGACGAGAAATATTCAAGGAGGAGAGTAATTAAGGGTTCATAAAATCCATGAACGATATCCATTCTGGAGGGAGGTGAATCATCCCAAGCCATTAGATCTGGGAGAACTACGCGTAGGTTGGCCGTAAGGTGTTTCGGTACTTCATAGTTTGGGAAGTTTGGAGGTGTTGTAAGGGAAAAATCGCAAACTCGCAGAGTCGTGAAGTAATCACAACCGTTGATTGTGTAGAAGACATGTGGAAGTGGATTGGGGAATCCAAAAGTCGGGAGTCCGAAGGATTGTGTGTAAGGAGGACGTGAGTTTTGTGAAACTGCGAAACCCTAAATATAGTTGGGTCATCAAAATCCAAGAATACGTGCGGCACGAGGCCCGGAGTTCGGGGGAGAACACTTCGAAAAGAGTCGAAGTCAGAGATGAGGATATTCCCAAAGCCAAAGTCGTGAAGGGATTTACCCATGATCATAAATCGTGTTCACCCAGGGAATAAAGGGGCTTGTGTATAGTAAATCTGGGTACCCGCAAGGACCCAAAGAGTCGATCTGACTCGGGAATTTAAGATCCAAGATCGGGAGGTCGCGTAGTCCCAAGGAGAGAGGGGGGTCTATGCTAATATGTGTTATATCAATGTGTGGGTGATATATATAGTTCATGTTATAATAAGAAGAAATGTAGCAAATTGTATATATTTATTATTTCAAATATAATATATAATTAATAGTAATAAAAGTTAAGGTTTGATTATAACAATATAGTAATAAAAGTGTATTGAAAATAACATAAAATTTACTTATATATACACACACATACATTTCAGTGTTCATGTTGGTTTTATTTTGTCTACTTCTCTAATAATGAATGGTTATGGCACATAATGTTATTGATCAATTGTGGTGTCACTTTGTGATGGTCATAAATAATTTTTTACATTGATCAATGGTAGACTATGTGTTAATGTGTTTAATTACTAGACTGACCATGTTTGAAGGGATTTGTTGACCATGGTTGGTTATGTTTGACGATGGCTGAACATTGTTGACTTTGCTTAGACATGGTTGCTTATATGTGACTATGATTGACTTTGGTCAACTATGGTTGATTTTGGTTGACCATGGTTGACTATGTTGAACTATAATTGGCCATGGTTAAATTTGCTTGACCATGTTTGACTATGGTGATTATGGTTGACCATGGGTGACCATGTAGACTATAGTAAATGATGTTGACTATGGTTGATAGTGGATGATTATGGTTGACGATGTTATACTATGTCTGTCTTTAGTTTACCATGGTTGTCTTTGGTTTTATTATGGTTGACCACGGTTGTCTATCGTTGAACATAGTGGACTATAATTGACCATGATTAACTTTGGTTTACCTTGGTTGATGTTCATAAAGGGTTATGTAACCTTGTGAAATTCCTTAAGGGTTATGTTTCAGTGCAATGTTCCTAAATGATCATGATGCATTGTGATATCATCTTGGTTGGATTATATGGAATTTCTTCCTCATTGGTATTGGTCCACACACATTCATAAATGGTTATGTCACATTTTTTATGTTCCTTAATGATTATGTTGCATTTTGATGTACATATTGGTCGACATATGTAGCATTATAGTGGTTTTAAAGGGTTATGTCACATTGTGATGGTCATGAAAGGATATGTTGGATTGTGATGTTTCTCAATGGTTATGTAGCATTGCAACCTTTATCCTGGTTGACTTGTGTTAAATTGTTATGTTCCTCAATGGTTATGTCACAAACTAATGTTATTCAAGGGTTAGGTTAGATTGTCACATTTATCAATGGTTTTTTGGTATTGCAATGTTTATCATGGTTGACTTATCTTGACCATGGTTGTCTTTAGTTGCCCATGGTTCAATATGGTTGACTTTCATTGACTATGGTTGAACATGTTGATTATGGTTACTATTGGTTGATTATGATTGACCATGTTGATTATATTTAACCATGGTTTACTATGGAAATGTCACATTGCAAAAATCATCTTGGTTGAATAATGTTTAATTTCTACATTCCTCAATGTTTATGTCACATTTCAATGTACATATTCATTATCTTATGTCAAATTGCATCATTACTAAATGGTTACATTACATTGTGGCGTACATTTAGGGTTATGTCACCTTGTGATATTCATTTAGGGTTATATTTTGGTGCAATGTTTATGAATTTCATCCCCCATATGGTCATCCATAGTCAGCCATTCATATACATTGCACCAAGTTAAATATGGTTTACCCTGTTGATTATTGTTAGTAATGGTTGACTTTGGTTGAGCATGTTGATTGTGTTTAACCATGGTTTACTATGATAATGTCACATTATGGAATTCATGTTGGTTGTGTTATCACATAGTTTGTACTTGGATGTAAATGAAAGGTGAATGAAGACAAACCAAAGTAACGAGAGACTATCCTATCACAGTCATCTCAACAGGAAATCTCTTTCTATTTAGGGTGGTAGGCCCAGGGGAGACGTCCCCGGTGACTTGGGGTTTTAAGAAGGAAAAAGGATTCAGGACAAGTAAATGTTTCCCTCTCACAAGTCACCACCGATCAAAAATTTTGGCTAAACAACCAATAAAGATAATAATAACCAGAAATGTACTTGCCAGGAACAAAGCAACATAAAACTTATATTTGCAAGATCATTTGTTGGTTAGTACTTCATATAATCAAAGACTTTCTCAAATAAAGCAATTGACTAATATATTGATGAAGCAATCAATGATGTGTAGCAACAATAATCACAATATGTTACTTCTCAATAAATGCTTAAAGAAGCTTCAAATGAGAAAAATGATTAATCATCAATGTCACAATATCAACATTCATTAGAAGCAAAGACTACCAAGCATTAGTCAATCTTTCAATTGCTTAAAATATGCTACAAAGAATAACTATAACTCAAAAAATAATGGCAACAATAGGGTTAGCAATTCAATCTAAGCTAGGGTTAGAGTATGTTAGTAGTTTTTCAAAGATATTGAAGGGTGTGATCAAAGTACTCAAGAAAGAAGTCTAAGACTAGTGCATTCATAGGGAAAATGGAGTCAAGAGTAGCAGCAAGAGTTGAAGAAACAATAAGATAATAGTATGGTCAAAGAAAAGAGGAATTTGATGGTGAAGTGTTGGTAAGCCAAGGCTTCAACCATCAACCCTAGGGGAAAATGTCTTACTAAGGTGTAGGCAACCCTAGGCCTTAGCACATTTTCCTCCTTCTTTAGCTCAAAAGCAAAGTCAAATCGGCTAGGATGAAGAACAAGGGATAGGGTGTTGCAATGACAAGGCCCTAGCAATGTCTTCAACAATAAAATAGCTCTTTGGCATAATCTAGTAGGGAATTAAAATAAGGACACCAACATGTGCTTATTTCCTAGGGTTTATTCCGGAAAATTTCATTAAAAAAATGCAAGTAAAATGCTATAACTATTCAAGTAAGGGAAAGATTGCAAAAATTCACTTACATTTACCAAGAATTCACCAAGCCAAACCGTAGTTATAAACCGTCCACCAAGAAAGATGCCAAAAATAGCCAAATTAAGCCTTCCTTCAACAAGTTGGCATTAGAATTTCAAATAAGAGAGTTTTATCTCTCTATTTATACAATAGCAATGATCTTAATTAAATTTAGGTCACAAAAGGCCGACAAGGCCAAATTTACATAATAATATTGTTTTTACATTAAATGTCATAATAAAACCCTAAATCAAGCATAAATGAAAACGTCATGCTCTTTTAGGGTGACATTATACCTTGTTTAGGGCAACGTTGGCCTCCTGGGGAAAAACGTTAGGCCTTCTTGGGCCTCAGGAACATGCCACACATGTCGCAACTACCTCCCAAAACCTCCACAAGTGTTGGATGATGTCATAGGTGTCTTGGGTGATGTCATGGGCCTTCCAAGGCCAACGTCCTGGTGGAAAGGGCACAACCCCCTGGGTAGAAGCTTGCTAAACTGCCTATGGTGGAACATCCTCCTCTTCTTCGATGCAAACCCTCTGATCTATCTTTACCTATTGTTGGGGTCTCAACATCCATCTGATGGGCTTCCAACCCCATGGAGGTCCGAACTAGCCATCTCCCCATGTGTACCTGTCTATAAGGGTACCTGTCTGTCGCGTATGGTCTTTCTCATCAACATATACACCCTCCATGGCTTCATAAGTCACAGAGATCATAGAAATGTCAATCACAATCCAATCATCAAGTTTATTAAACATGTGCATAAAACCCCATTCACCCAGACAAGTGCTCAAAGACCTTACACTAATCTACAAGTCAAGTTCGGAGGAAGTGACAGGGCGTCCTATTGGGATAATGTTCATTGGATGTGGGGTGTTTCCGGGAAAGATCAAATATAAGCCATGTGAGTGGGTGTAGTGGATAAGGGATGTTTGATAAAGGGGTGCAGTGATAGTAGGTAAATGCATGGCTTACCTGTGGGTACCTCTATAGAGGGTGAGTTGCACCTATCATGGATGCAAATGCTTCCAATCCCATTCATTCCTTTTGTCTCTTTCTTATTTCTTTTTCTTCAAGAAGCTGGCCAGAGGACACTAGCCTGGCGTGGTGACTAGTGGTGGCAATGTTACCCACAAGCATTTCCCGGAAATGAGAAGGTTGGCTCGTGATGAGACCCCCTTTCTCATGGCTATGCAACCAAGAGCCACTAACCTGGCGTGGTGACCAAATGCTAGTAGTGTCATACCATTAGATGCCCATGGACCTAATAGGTTGGTTCGTGATGAGACCCCCTATCCTCTAACTAGGTCTTGTTTTATTATGTTTTTATGGGTCCCTCTATTTCTTATTGAGAAGCTTTTTTACTACTTTCTCGGGGATCCCTGGGTGAAGCATCTCAAGGTTCATTCTTTGGCTTCTATATTTTTATAGCTACTTATACCCTCTGGGCCTTTAGCCCCTTCTTCCCACAAGGAAAGTTGCAACCCTTAAATATTTGGCCAGCCCAATTCCCAGACCAATGTAATGGGATGGATGAGTGGGAGAAAGATGGAAAGTGGTAAGCATGATGGGAGCGGACGATGGCTTATCATGAATCCCCCCAGTGGCAACTAAAAACCTATGGGTACAATATTACTAGGGAATCCTTTCATTCCCCCCATATATGGTCAAGTGGGTAAGTATCAAAGTCAAATTCCCATATTCAAAGGTTTTGAGGATCATAGTGACACATACCATGATACCCGAACTCATTACCTCATGGAGAAAGATCCACTTCTGCTACAGGACAAGGCCAAGGTGATGGATGTTGCTGCTGCTGAAAAAGTGGAGGCTCTGAAGAGTGAAAATATGGGCCCTCTAGGGCCATGCTCAAGTCAATCTAGCTCTCAATACTCCATGTCTAGGACCTGTGGGCCTCGAGACATGATCTCCTTAGTTATCCCTAAAGTGGGGATAACATCTGGCTCCAACTCAGGGACATGTTCTCACTGTAGAGCGCATGAGAACCTCAACATCTCTGGTATAAACGATAACCTTCTTGATATCACCATAAAGTTGTTAGCAATCATTTGGAGTGGTGATATCACCCTCAACTCATATATTTAAAATGAAAGAAAGCATATATACAAATGTGAATACAAACTATTCTAGCATGAAATGAAAATGGTATATACAATGAATGCAAATGCCTACCTACTTACCTGTACTTACCTATGAAGTCAAGTCCACCCACCTTGGTGGGGCTTGAGGAGGTGCCCACTGACTGGTAATGGATGCCTTCTTCCTTCCAATATGGATAAGTAGTAAGAATCATCAACCGATTTTCTTCCAATCTTGAAAGGCCCAAGCCAATATTGAGTACTTCCTTTGACATTAGTTGGCTCTCCTTTCTTGACATCCCACATCCATACTATGTCCCCCTTCATGTATTCTCTGATTTTGAATTTCGTTGTTTCCTGAAAAACCCTGGTGTATTGTGCATAGGGAGGAGGGTGGGATTCTACTGTAAAGACTTCCTGCTAGGATGGCTGAATCGATATATCGCTTTCTCCCTTCTTTAGTAATTTTATAGCCCTGAATTCTTTGTCTTTATAATTTTCTAGGATTTTTTGGTATTATTCTTTCTTGGGCCATTGTATCTGGTCAAAGTCTTCCTCTGTTGCAAAAGGCATATCATCAGGAGAAAATTAAGGAAGATTTTCCATGATTTTTTCATGTGCTTCGTCATCTTTGATGGGGTCACTAGTTTCTTGCACATGGGTTCTAGTCATTGGCACATTTGGGAGATGACCTATCGTTCCATTGTTCAAAGGTATATTCATGTAAGTGAGGTCCATCTCAAGAGTGCCTCCAAGCATTGAGGAACATTTCCTAGACAATAACAACCCCCTCACATCTGGGATGTCTACTACCACTATGTCAATGTGGATTACTCTCTCAGGGTATTCTTTAAGGAAAAAATCCACATTTTCAATTACCCCATGTTTGGGTATGGCTCTAGATTCAAAGCTACAAAAATTCCTGTAAGGTCATGTGACATTTAGGCCCAATCGTTGCATGACCTTGAGGAACATCATGTTGGCATCGACCCCTGAATCTAGCATGCAATTGTTGAGGCTCTTGTTATTCATCAACAAGGTCATGAAAATGGGTGGGTGTTCATCATATTGAACCCTAAAGTGATCATCTTGTAACATGATAGGGGGGTCCATTGGTCCATCTAATCCCTTGAAGAAATTATCTAATATTTCTTTAACATATGGTACCTTAATGACTTCTCCTAAAGGGATATTTACGTGCATCTTGGATAGTTCCCCTTCGAAGTCAAAGTTTAAGTCCACTCTTTCGGTTTTGGATGTTTTAGGAAGGAGAATGTCCAAAGGTGGAGGTTTTGTTTGAGTTATTGCAGGAATGGTAGAGATAGGTTGTTTTAGCTTCTTTCGTCTATACACCTAAAATTCTTGTTTTCTCAACTTCTCTTTTGATTTCTAGTCTAAGTTGTTTATTACTTCCATTCTAGCCTTCTTGGTTGCCTCCTTTATGCCCTCTCGATGTTCCTCAGGAGAGATATTTAGGTAGATCTGGGGGCCTTCCATAACATGGCCCACATTTTTTACTTGGTCATGGCCTCCATTTTTATAGGGGCATTAATGTTACCAGTGTGCCTCAATACACTGCAAACACCAAGGATTTTCATCCACAACGTTGTAGGAGATAATGTATTAGGAACCTCTTGATCATTATTTGGTCTATAAAATTGGTTCCCTTTTTGGAATTGGCCTTTATACGGGACCCTTGGTTCTTGGTTTTGGTCTCTTTCTAGGTTGAAAATCCTATTCATCATGTATTCTTGGTTTTTCATCATGCCATCCATGGTCATTTGCAACTTTGCGAGGCTAACACAAATATCTAAGGAAGGCTCAGCGTTGTGGACTATCTTGGGTTTAATTTCCATTTTGACCCTTGGGTTTGAGAAAGGCTCGATTTTGGATGAGTGGAGGTTGTCTTGAATCTTTCTAGCTAACTCTTGGGTTTCTTGGATTGTTTGAGGGTTATTATCCCTAAGGAGATAACCCAGTTGACCAGTAAAAGATTTGGTGTAAACATAAACAAGGAAGTTATCCACTAGATGATGACTCATAGGGATTTTCTGCAATAGAGTTTTGAGCCTAGTGTGAAACTCTCTAATGGTATCATTCTCTTGTTTCTAAAGGGTATTTAGCCTAGTCAACACCATGTTTGGGGTCTTCTTTGATACTCCATATTTTGAGAAAGGCCTCCTCCAATTTATCCATGGTTTTAATACTGCCATCAGGGAGACTATGGTACCAAAGTCTTGAAGCATCAAGGAGGGTAGCAGAGAACAATTTCATGACTAAATCTTAAGCATCATCACTAATGGGGTGAAGCTGGAAAAATTCCCAAAAGTTTCTCATATGCTCTTCATCATTGATTGCATCAGTACCGTTGAACTTAGGCAAACACTTCTCATACTTGGGTGGCATCTGCCTAGGGTAGCCTAGTATAGCTGACAAGTCTAGTGGTTTGAAAAGATTGGATGACCATTGTCTTTGGTTATTAGCCTGGTTTGGGATCTTGGTTTGAGTTTCTGTGGTAGACATTATTTTTAAAGGAAGACTTCCTCTGAAGAGTTACTTTACTACAAGAGAGTTTTGGGGAGGATTTCTTCTAAAGGATTGAGGA
>JASDQU010365828.1:0-11582 GCA_032191745.1 Picea mariana
CACTCGTCCCTCAGCTCTCACAGAACACTCAAATAAAACTAAACATCACATTTGTATTGAAGAGACCAAAATCCTTGCCAAGATAGATCACTATCACAATAGAAAATTCAGAGAAGCAATCGAAATTGAAAAACAACCTAACAATCTAAACAAAGATGATGGATGAAAAATTAGTCAAAATTGGATCCCTACCCTAGCCAATATGAATAATTATAGATATTAATTTATAAACATTATCCAATCAGCTCTTATTAAATAAAAAATTAATAAACAAACAAATAATTAATTATTAAACAAACAAATAATTAATTATTAAAACAAACAATTATAATTTCTTAAGTTTTATAATTCTTGATTTCATTTTCAATAAGTCGGCTCCTTATAACAACTTTTCAAGTATTTATACACTTGTTATATTCTTTTTCCTTCATTTCTCACCAACGTTTTCCTGATGATGGACCACACTAGTTTGGTTAGAAACGTAAAACCTATGAAATTAATTTGAAAGAACTCTCTGATCAAAACAATAATCGCAAAAACCTTAGAACATAAATAATTTAATTTAATATTGAAAAAGATAAAAACATTTAAAAATATATTTTTATTAATATTATATATATGTTCAACATAATCTTCTTAATACAAATTTCTATTTATATTATATATGTTTAATTTTAAACATATATTGTATATTAAAAAAACAATAATGAATGATGTTAAAGATAATGACCTCAAATTCTACTATTAATATGATTTAGTTTTATGTATATAAAGATTTTAAATAAGTATTATTTAACATAATTTTCTTAATATAAATTTCTATTGATACTATATATGTTTAACATAATAATAAAAAACAATAACGAATGGTGATTTAGTTTTATGTATATAAAGATTTTAAATAAGTATTATTTAACATAATTTTCTTAATATAAATTTCTATTGATACTATATATGTTTAACATAATAATAAAAAACAATAACGAATGGTGTTAAATATAACGGCTTCAAATTTCACTATTAATATGATTTATTTTTATGTATATATATTTTAAATAAGTATTATTTAGTTTAAATTATAAAAACAATAACGAATTGTGTTAAATATAATGGCCTCAAATTTCACTATTAATATGATTTATTTTTATGTATATACATATTTTAAATAAGTATTATTTAATTTAAATTATAAAAACAATAACGAATGGTGTTAAATATAATGGACTCAAATTTCACTATTAATATGATTTATTTTTATGTATATACATATTTTAAATAAGTATTATTTAGTTTAAATTATATTTTATAGTGTTAAGATATATATTAATACAAATTTCTATTAATATAGTGTTAAGATATATATTAATACAAATTTCTATTAATACTATATATGTTTAATATAATAATAAAAAACAATAACGAAAACATAATAATAAAAAACAATAACAAATGGTGTTAAATATAATAGCTTCAAATTCCACTAATAATATGATTTATTTTTACATATATATAGATTTTAAATAAATATTATTCAGTTTAAATTATGTTTTATAATACGAAAATATATACTAATACCAACTCTTATGGATGGATCTAGAGATGTTAAAAAAAAATATTTCTAATGATTTATGTTTATATTTAAATTACAAACTTAATAATAAAAAACAATAAAGAATGGTGTTAAATATAATGACCTCAAATTCCACTAATAATATGATTTATTTTTACATATATATAGATTTTAAATAAATATTATTCAGTTTAAATTATGTTTTATAGTACGAAAATATATACTAATACCAATTCTTATGGATGAATCTAGAGATGTTAAAAAAAAATGTTTATAATGATTTATGTTTATATTTAAATTACAAACTTAATAATAAAAATAATAACGAATGGTGTTAAATATAATGGCTTCAAATTCCACTAATAATATGATTTAGTTTTACATATATACAGATTTTAGATAAATATTATTCAGTTTAAATTAAATTATGTTTTATAATAAGCAAATATATACTAATACCAACTCTTATGGATGGAGCTAGAGATGTTAAAAAAAATATTTATAATGATTTATGTTTATATTTAAATTACAAACTTAATAATAAAAAACAATAACCAATGGTGTTAAATATAATGGCCTCAAATTCCACTAATAATATGATTTATTTTTACATATATACAGATTTTAAATAAATATTATTCAGTTTAAATTATGTTTTATAGTACAAAAATATATACTAATACCAACTCTTATGGATGGATTTAGAGATGTTAAAAAAAAAAATTTATAATGATTTATGTTTATATTTAAATTACAAACTGTTCATTTATTTTTTAAATGTTACATTATGAAGTTATTTCAATTGATTTTAATTGAAGTAAAGTAATTTTATTGATAGATTCATAGATGTTAAAAAAATTATTTATAATGATTTATATTTATATTTATATTTAAATTACAAATTACAAATTGTTAATTTATTTTTTAAATGTTACATTATGAAGTTATTTAAATTGATTTTAATTGGAATAAGGTAATTTTATAGTAAATTATTTTTTTCTCAATCTTATAAGATTATAAAAATTAATGAAAATTAAAATTTTACCATGATCAAATTTATATATAATTAAATAATATTTATAAAAATTACATTTAATTCAAATTAAAAAATATAAAAAATTTAAATTTTTGTAAACTCTTATTTTCTATATCGTAATATTCTTGAAAAGAAATATATTATAAAATTAAACGACTAAATTTCAATCATGTTTATGATGTACACTTCATATTACATTAATACTAATATTAAAATGATAAATATTACATTAATACTAATATCAAAATGATAAATGGTCAATTTTTCTATTGAATTTTATTTTCTATATCGTAATATTCTTGAAAAAAAATATATTATAAAATTAAACGACTAAATTTCAATCATGTTTATGATGTACACTTCACATTACATTAATACTAATATCAAAATGATAAATGGTCAATTTTTTTATTAAATTTTAGATTTTGATTGAACTTATTTCTTTTTCTTTTTATTAACTTTATTTATTTATTTATATATGTCCAACTAAGTTCTAGTAGACTTATCCCTTTTCAATTTAAAAATAATTCAATTCACACTTCTAATCTTCTCTTTAAAAGCCTTTCACCCTTAAAAAAAAAAGGAAAATAAACTAACAACATTACTTATTTGATTAAAGTAGTCCCTTAATTTAAAAAAATCCAATTCTTTTATCTTTGTTAAACTAAAGTTACTTCTAAAATCATAACTACAACAACCTCTTTTCCCACCTCCACCTCATTGGAGATGAGGACAATAAATGCATTATCTAATCATAAATGTATTACCACAACCTCTTTTCCCACCTCCACCTCATTGGAGATGAGGACAATAAATGCATTATCTAATCATAAATGTATTACCACTAAAAGTTCACTTATATCTACAAAATAATGTTCCACTTTAAATCTTTTTATTACAACTATTTTTTATTACCACTAAAAGTTCACTTATTTCTACAAAATAATGTTCCACTTTAAATCTTTTTATTACAACTATTTTTTATTTATATGTCCAGAAATCTATAAAGATTTTGTTACCGGACATGAAACCACAATATATCCGTAATTTACTTACTTTGATAATCAACGCCACAATAGTCTCGTTGATATGCTTTGTCACGTGGTTGTGATGGTCCTTTTGATTATATATTTCCCCGATTTTCCCGGAAATTTTTGCCATGGGTTTGTCATGTTCGTTTTTATTAATTTATTAATAGTGATAGTTAATATATTATTAATAGTAATGGTCAATGTTTGGTTTATCTATGTCATTATTTTAATATATTTAAAATATGATTTTTTTTTATTTAATTTTAATTTTTATAATTTTTTAAAACTTGTTAATGTAATTTTTATATTTATTTATGAAATAAAATATTTATATTTTTATATAAAATTTTAACCAAAATATCTTGATCTATAGATAGAGTATGTATATTATATTTCAGATTTTAATAGTTAAATAGTTGAGTAGAGAGGTTTCGACAAACAAGGGGTTTCATATATCATTTTAGTGATTAATTTTTTTTAAATAAAAAGTAAATTTCGAAAATTTTAAATTCCCTTCACTCTATTGCCTAATTGGTTAAAAAGGTTATCCAAAGGACACAATTCCCTAGTGGAATGACTTTATTTTTAAAATATACAAAATAAATTTAAAAACATTTGATATAGAATTTCTAAAAATGTCATGTAACAACCTTGGCATGCCATTGTTAACTTTTGTTTATTAAAAAAATATAAATAAAGAAGGTGGTTGTCACTTTTTGTGCCATGTTTTAGTTTTGATGTAACCAATTTTATAAATTTTCATTTTAATGTTTTTGTAATGACAATTATTTCTTGATTTATTAAAAAACTAAAAAAAAAAAAGAAGATGTCTTGATTTCTTGATATATTTTTATGTTATATTTTGATTTTAATATAATCAATTTTATATATTTTATTTTAATGGTTTTTTAATGAGAATTATTCATTAATATGACAAATTATATAAATTCCTTTTATATTTTTTTACATTCTCAATTACTATTCAACAAAGAGCCTATTTACTTTGTCAGTTTTTATATTTGAGAGGAACTAGACACTTTGTAGTATATCCACTTGTTTGATTAAAAATGCAAATAAGAGATTAAATATTTATTATAAAAATGAAGTATAAATGAGGTAGGTTAAGTAAGAGGTAAGTCAAAAGTTCTAAATAGATAACTTTAGAAAAGAGGAAAGATGTCTCCCAAGTGTATTGTTAATGTTTGATTTTTTAGTTATGGTTTATTTTATTTATTATTCTCATTTCAATATGGTTTGAAAATTTTCATATTTGGTGATCAATTTAGTTTTAACCTTTAGTTTTGGTTGTAGTAGTTGCCAAATTTCAATTTTTTTTTATAGGATGAAATGCAATAAATATAAGTATGAGACTTGAATAATACATAGGATTTAGCTCATATTTTCACAAACTCTTAAAAAACAATATAGAGTAATCATAACTCTAATCTTGTTTGAGTTGACATAGAATCACTACAAGGAAAACACCTATTAGTGGAGGTTTTAACAAAAGGTTCGGTGTTACAGGATTGGGTAAAGTTACCAAAAAAACATATGTTAATGAAAGCTAAGGTTTTTTAATAGATTTTTGTAGAGGTTTAAATAATTAAAAAAATCGAGTGGATAGAAGTTTTAGTGGATGTTTTTCGATGATGTGTTTCTTACACTATGAAACAACAGTGTGCCACTATTTAAGATATATTATAAAATACCAATGCACTATATATTGTTAAGCATCAATGTAGAATATCTCCTTACACACTACAAAATCCCTACACCTCACGAAGGTCCACATCACCATACAAGCCAATATCTACAAAATAATAGACAACAATTAGACAATTCTAACAAAAGATTATAATCAATAATATGTGCATTAAATATGACAATAAAATATGTAGCTAGACTAATTAAAACACCACAATAATATTACCTCTCTCATCGGATGGCTCAACTATAGTAAATTAAATCTTTTGACACACCCACTAGTCCATCCCTACATAAGGATATTGTTCAAGGTCAAGGACATGATCATCCTCACTACCAAAAATATGAATGACATCCTCAACCACAACCCTACGCAACATCTGGTTCCACATGTGCATACACACATCAATTATCGATCTAGGAGGGTGGCTATCAAATGATCACTAAGTTGTCGAATATTTTTGGAAAAAATGATAAAAATAATTTTGAAACAAAGGGGAATAAATGTCTCATATCCTACACATTATGACATCTATCTAAATTAATATGAAATTTCCATAGCAAACTAATGGACCACCTTATCAATCCAAGTCATTGAAAAAGGCTATCTACATAATGCGTCTGATCCAGATTGGATCGTTATATTATTTTCCATGTACCTCAGTACTTTCTAAGTGGAAAATTGGAGGAATCAACTTGCAGGGCCATTTTGGTAGCTAGTCCAAATTTTGAAATTTGGGTCCAAAAAACCGTCTGAAATTTTCTAGAGCCATTTTGAGGTATCAAACAACACTTTTATGGTCCAAACCTTAATGTCAAGAAGGATTATATATTTCACACATCGATACCTTTCCAACAATGCAAGAATAGCCTCAATCAAAGTTCGTATGCAAAAGTTATGCCTCCCGCAAGTTGACCTACCATATTGATCACCATGGTGCGAATGGATGTCACATCTGCCCCCATTACTTAAACATGTGGGGCTAGCCACATAGTGTATGTTATAGAACACTCTAGAAGGTCCAAACTTGATCAGTAATTGAGGGTTAAGGAAGTCAATTACCCTAACCCTAGATGGCCATCGAGCTATGTTAAATACCAGGTCGCTAGGAGGATAAGGGGTTCCATTCTATCTTATTGTATTTTGTTCCATAGAAAAGCAAAACAACTTGGAGGGGAAATTAGAGAGAATAACAGAGGGGGTTATTGTTTTGTAGCAGCCTAATAGGCCATAGGTCTCATGTAACTCCGTAGAGAGTTCCTTCTCCTTTGTACTTGCATCATTTCCATACCAAATAAAAGAGAGTAGAGCAACCTCACCTTCTAGTTGGTTTTTCTCCCGTAAGGGTTTCCCAGAGAAATGTTTTTTGTTATTTTGTGGATGGTGTGTGATTTTATTTTATTGTTCTCTATTTTCCGCATTTTATCTATTTCATGCACAAGCATAAAATCAGTAACTAAATATTCTGAAATCTAAAGGAATTTAATCTTCATAGTGTAGATTTCAGTTTTTCTTATCAGATATGTTGTGACAAATTGTTCTAGTGGAATATCCACGACAATTTAAAGATCATATTGGTATCAGAGCAGGTTTTCTTTTGGATATTTTTGGGAAGTTGCAGGGTCTAGAAATCAGTTGAAAGAGAAGTCACAGAAACCCTAGTCATGGTTTATGATTATGTTCATAACAACCCTCGAGATCCAACATAAGAGAGATTTGAGAGGTTGGAAGCACAACTCATTGATATCAACCGCAATATGAACCTCCTCATGGAGGATCTAGCAAGAAAGATTCGATCGTTCAGAGACAATGGAGGCTCTAACTCAGATATCAGATTAGAGGGAAAATCGAGAGATGAGGAAGACCCGAGAAAGGAGGCACAGAAAGAACCTGAGAAATATTAGGCGAGTTCGAGTGTCGTTAACCCTTCACAATCCCTATTCAAGATGGAAGAAAAAGTGGACATAAATCCATACCAAGATGAGATCGATGCATTAAAACCAAATCATTGGTTGCAACAACTAAAATTTTATTTTAGCATTCACCATATAGATGAAGAGAAAAATATTTCATTTGTTAGATTGAAGTTAGAGGGTCATCCTTTAACCTGGTGGGAAATCCATATAGAAACACTTGGGGCTCGAGGTTGATCTGCTAGTAACTAGGTGGGAAGACTTCAAAACCCTCATCAAGTCCCAATTCTACACTATCGGGTAGGTAGAAGACCAATGGATCTGATGGCACTACTTCAGGGAGAGGCAAGGGTAGAGTGTTGATTCGAATTATTTTCAAAACGAAATGAAAGAAGAGAAATTACAATGAAATACTTATGCAAATTTCTAGAAACAGAGAAATAGAACAATACTTGATTTCTATTAATGAAAGAATTGTAAAGAGACTATAAAAATACAAAATGCAAGACTCACTAGAATGGTGGCAGCTTTATCTCTGAGAAGAGATGTGATGACTACGCTCATTCGCAAGAATATGATTACAATGAGGCTCTGAAGGCCTTTTTATGATAAACATGAATGCCAAAACCCTAGACATCTAAAAAACTAACCCTAGGAGATGAAACGCCAAAAGTCACGTGGGCCCCATTTAGGTAAGTTAGTACATTAAATTCTCGGGGTCTTCATTTTAGGCGCGTGATAGCCCATTGGAAAGGTGTTTTCGAGAACTACACATTATGCCATCAAACTTTGACTCCATCTATAGTTTGACTGTGGCACGCCAATAAAACATTTTTTAGGGCCCCAAAACGGCCCTGGAAGTACAAAAATATGTGCTGACATGAAAACATATAAAATAAGCCAGTTGAATTAGGTGGGAGACCACTAGTATCCACCTGGAATATGTGTAGGGATTCAAACAACCTTGGATGTGTAGAACCCACAATTACAAATAAGTACAAAAGAACGTACTCAACTAAAAACTGACAAGAGGAGCCAGTTGGAAGAGGTGGGTGGCCACCAATATCCACCTAGATCAGTCCTCCCCACTTAGGAAGCATTGGTCTCCATTGTGTTGAGTGCCCAGGTGTTACACATGATTTTGGTCACTCTAGTGGTGTCTTAACAATGATGTATTCAGGCTCCCAACAAGGACTTTTTGCCTGAGAAAACTAGCTCTTGTCTTCTTCCAAAAACATATTTTAAGATGAGTTCGCAGGCTACCTATGGTCTAGGGTGCGAGAATCCTTCATTCTTGCAGGCCACCCACACTTAGGGTGTGAAATTCTCATAGTCTGCTCCATATATAGGGTGTAAACCTGTTTTTAATCTTGGAAAGGAGAAGAGGTCTCGAGGGTTCTAGAAGGGAATCTTCTAGAAAATGAGTTGGCATTTGCATGGTTGTCATTCTACTGACTTCTCAGATTTGATGGGATCATTCTCATCCATGTAACCATCTCTCCTTCTCCTATATATTGAAAAGTTTCTCATGGAAAAGGTTAAGCAAGATTGAATGAAGAATTGGTGAAAGAGTTGTGTGAAGAGCCCTGCTTGGATAGAAGCTTGAAGGCTCTATTAGGTCTATCAAGAGGAATTGGATCTTCTTCATGCAAGTATAGAACAAGTGTGTGTGTTGGAACCAAGGGTCACTGAAAGGAAGCTTGCAACATCAAGGTGATTAGGTTGTATCTTCTACTTTCAATTAATATGATACAACGGCATGTCCCTTTCCCATAAAGTCACTCTTACTTTATTGTGTTATTCCTTGATCATATGCATAGGTTGACATTGAACATACTTTGCTATCTTCACTTTGGTTGGTTTGTGTTGTCTTGGACTTGATTTCACGAGAGCACCGGAGCGAAGCGGGAACAACAGATACCTAAGGAAGCGATATAAAGGTATGTCACTTATTCCTTTCCATTAGTAGATTCAATGGTTACAACTTAGGGAAAGAGTCGTGTCCTGTCCTGTTTTGTTCTAAATCCAGGTGGATCTAGGGAGATCTGTTAGTGTCCGCACCTACCGATTTGTCCAATAACAAAATTGGCGACTCCACTGGGGATGCAACCCATTTTTGGTGGTTTTTCCTTGGCCATTTGCTCTTAACTTACCATTTTTCATCTCCATCAATCTCTGAGTCTTGAGGAAACCCTGATAGACTCCCTGGGTCTAGAAGTTCCTTAATTGTTTTTTGTCTTTTTCCAAATTTTGCTTAGTTTCAGGCCTTCTCGCACTGCACCCTTCTGTAGCCTACGAGAACCACTATAGTTTGCATCCTTCTTTGTAATTCAGTGTGAAATTCTCGCACTCTGCTTGTATTTAGCCTGCGAGAATCCTTGATTCTCACACTGTACACCACTGCCAACCTGCGAACCCATTTGCAATTTTTTTGGATTAAGGTTTTTTGTATCCTCAGATGCTCAGACTTGTTTGTGTGTCTGAAAAGAACTTCTCTGGCCAGTGATTGATTGTTTTCTTGACTTCGAATCTCATGAATGATTAGTCTTCGGAAATCGAAATCTCTTCTTGTTCATTTTTTCTCAACTGTTACCTCTTGACCTTTTCTTAACAAGGATATAATCTCTGGTTTTGAAATCCAAGTGCTTGTTTGGTTGGGAGACGGTGATCGGTTTAAAAGTTGGTATTAATTGTCTTTTTCAATTGCTCATTACTTGGAAAATTATCATCCATATGCATTTGAAGAGACTAGTCTTGTCTGTTTGTTATTTTTGTCTTCATTGAAAGATTGGTTTGGGTTTTTGTTGTATATTTCTTTTTCATTGGTTGCTTGTTTTTCTTAGTTCCACCCCCGTTGTTTGGTTTCTAACAAAAATTAAAGACATTTTCTCTTTTTTAAGAAACTTTTTATTCGGAAATATTGGCATTCAATTGTTGAAATAGAACGAATAGAGAATTTGCATTGTTCATGATTGATTGGTATTGCATTTCAAAGAAGATCATACATCGTAGTTCAAGTTGTTCCATAAAACTCCTCTTTCCCTCCTGTAAATAAGATTCATCGAACAAAAAATTTGTATCATTCATTCCTATTTATGCACTTTTGGGTTAGAGTCCCACACATTATCAGTTTCATTTCCGTCTCCTTTTTGAGTGACAACAACCTTTAATAATACTACGCAATTTTAAAATTTAACTAGTAACTTTTTCTAGGACTCTTTTACACCAACATTAGCTAGGCTAGAGCTTTGGAATATGCAGTGAGACACACTCTCCAAAGCACAAAACATACAATATCATATTTTGATAAGGAGTGTCAAATTCATTTGCAACATTTTGGCCTAGGAAGCCCTTCTCACACAAGGGTCAAACCCAAGGTCGCATTGAGATTGACAGAGTTACTCACCCTGCTTTGTTGATACCAGTGTAGAGATTGCTCGTATTACAGGGGTCACTTGAACGTATACCTACAATTATGAGTGGAAGCCTCTCAAGTTGATTTCAGGCTAGATACCCTGCCCTTGCGTGTGGATCGGACTGTCGACTATTTCCCCAAGAATTATTGTTGTTAGTGGTAACCTTAGTAGCCTATATTCTTAGGGTCTTACACAAGGTGACTGTGAAGGGGCAAGTCTTCACGGTACCTGGAATCGACGTTGGCCAAACTCACTCGAGCTCCTTGGAGGGTATACCCACGATTATGTGTGGGAGCTTGCACTAGGTTGTAAGTCCGTTAAGCAGGTCGTCAACGTAACTTTTCCACCCTAGCCCAGCCCCTTCTTGTCTCGTCGTTGAGACATTGAATTTCATCACCAACTAGTGACTTCGGAATTAGAAGGTCTTGTTTGCTTGGTTTTTCTTCCTAGATTTTTTACTAGCGCATGATGTTTGTTTACCCAAGTNAACCCTTTCCTACCAACTCACCAGAGGGCTCTCCTCAATAGAGTGAAGTCCAAGACGTTGCCACTCCACAAGTGGAAAGAACTAACTCTCTAGAACGGTTTCAAATTACCAATTCTTGAGAGGACTTTCGACTTCATCCCGACTCTGAGAGACGTATTGTGCGGGTGAATTCTTCCGGAGACTTAGTTGTTTAGTTTTCTGGATCACCAACCAGACCTTTCCTAGGACCTGAGGGTCAAGATCCTTTTTGGACTACTGGCATTTTTAGACAGGATCTCTTTGGCTCAGGGGCAGGCATTGATATCACTGTCTCACTTGAGCTGCCCAAAACATCTGATCCAGACGCAATACCTTTTACTATTGCTTATTATTTTCTTGGTACAGAAGCTCCGCGAGTCGACCACATCTTGACTCTCCCTTTACA
>JASDQU010365833.1:0-11517 GCA_032191745.1 Picea mariana
TTTTTCTCAAATTGCTTGCAAAATGGAAAATCATTTGACAAACAAAAACACTAAAGAGATAACATTTCAGTCACGAGTTGATCCTATAAATTATAGGGTTATAACAATGGCTCCACCTGGGGATGGTACTCTCCTTGTGAAGTGCCAAGAATCTTGTTTCTTGATGTTCTGAAAAACTTTCTCCATAGTTTCCTTTGTTGCTTGATTGGTTTTATTTTTAAAAATTTGATGACAATGTTCAGTGGCTTGGGGCCTTCTCTACGGATTTCAACCATCTAATCAAATTTATTCACTCGGAAACTTTTAATCAAAATGGAATGGTTTGTACAATGGAAAGGTGTGACTAAAAATCCCTATTGAGGAGGTGAATAGTGCTTCAACATTCTTCCATTCACAGGTCCTCCTGGCAGATTGGTCTCGTCGCTATTGTTGAGCAAGAAGGCATTTTTTCTTTTGAATGCTTGAATCATGTAAGGTCCCTTCCATAAACTTTTGAATTTACCATGCTTCCCTTTGTCTTCATTTCGGGCATCCCATCTCAGATCCAAATCACCTAGCTCAAAGTCATCTTCTTTAGTTCTTTTGTCGAAGATATTTTTAATGCTCTCCTGGACAACCTAAGTCTTGTTGTATACTTATTCTCTAGACTGTTGTAAATGAATCATCTGGTTTGTTCTTCTTTGGGATTCGTTTGGCTCGGCTTGCATCTCTTGCAACAACTTCATGACACGAACTCCTAAGGAAGTGGGAAAAACTACTTCAGTGCCATAAACTAGCTAATATGGTGACATACCAGTTGACCACTTGGTGGTCAGTCTGTCGGCCCATAGTGTGAAAACCAGCTCGTTATGTCATGATTTTTTTTTTCTTGCAATGTATTCTTAATAATGTTCACCAGGGTTTTATTGGATGACTCCGCTAGCACGTTTCCCTGAGGGTAATAGGCTGTGGAATGCCCCAAACCAATATGGTACTGGTTGAAAAAATATATGAGCTTCTTAGATCGAAAATCAACTGCATTGTCAGTTATAATCTTTCTAGGACAACCAAAACGAGACAAGATATTATTTTCTAGAAATTTAATAATGACAGAATCAGTAGCTTGCCTGCTTGGTACGGCTTCGATCCATTTTGTAAAATAATCTGTAGAAGTGAGAATCCACCTGTACTGTCCCGAAGAGGGAGGATGTATTTCTCCAATAAATTCTAATCCCCATTGCTGGAAAGGAGCTTCAATCGAGATTGTCTTCAGGGGAAAAGGAAGGAGTTTCCTTTTTCCCTAGAACACCTGACATTTATGACATGAAGTCACTTTCTGATGCACATCAGCGAACAGAGTAGGCCAATAGAAACTAGCCCTAAGAATTTTATTAGCTGTGGCCTTCCATCTCAGATGACCACCACAGTCTCCTGTATGAAAATCCTGCAATACTTTGTCAGCTTCATCCTTTAATAGACAATTTAACAAAATACCTCCAGGATCCTTCCAATACAAATTGCCTTCCAGAATGCAAAATTTTAATTCTTTCAATTTCAAAAACCTAGCTTTAGTTTTGGTTAGACCAGGGGAGCTTGTAAGTTATGAAAAATAAATATCAGGTCTACGTACCATGGAGAGTTTAGAAATACCTCTTTCATTCTTGGAGTCACCTTCTCTCCCTGTTGATCTACTGCAGCTAAGAAATTAATATCAAGAGCATGGAAATTGGATTCAGCCATTAAATTTGCTAGGCCTTGAACTTTAATCAGTTTAGTAGGCTTAATCTCTATGTCATACTCCAAAATGATAGCGATCCATTTTCCTCTTCTGCCATTTGGATTGTCCCGGGTTAAAATGTCCTTTACTACTGCGTTCGGAACATATGCAATGGTGTGGGAATGGAGAATATATGCTCTAAAATCTTTGATAGCCTTGACTAGGGAAAAAGCTTATTTCTCCATTATTTTATAATTCAAAGAAGCATGTCTTAAAGATTACTGAAAAAGGATATGGTTTGTTCATACCCTTTGATGTTTTTCTACAGTAATATTGCTGCAATGGTATGTTCAGAAGCGAAAGAAAAAAGGTAAAAATCCTTGGTGAAGTCAGGACTAATCAAGACTGGAGCCTGTGTGAGGGTATGTTTAACTTGTTGAAACGACTGCTTGGATTCAGAGTCCCACTTTATTTTTGTATCCTTTTTTAACATGCTGGTGATGCTCCTGAGAAGCTCAGCCAGGTTAGGTATGAATCTTCTCAAAAAGTTTATTTTTCCAATGAAAGATTGCAATTCTTTAATATTCCTTGGGTGTTCCAGTTTCTGAATGGATTCTATTCTGCTGGGATCTATCTTAATACCATCCTTAGAGATTATGTGCCCCAATAGTTTACCTTCCTCTAATATGAAAAGGCTTTTCTTAGGATTCAGATAAATCCCAAATTTCCTGCATTTATCAAACACTCGTCTGAGATGCCTTAAGTGCTCGTCATCGGATTGGGAATAAATAGTTACGTCATCTAGATAAATGGCAATAAATTTATCAAGTTCTTCCACAAAAGCGATGTCCATTGCTCTTTTGAAAGTGGCCCCAGCATTCATCAACCCGAAAGGCATTTTCATGTACATGAAGGTACCCCAAGATGTTGTGAAGGTTGTTTTCTCTTGGTCATCTCGGTGAATGAGAACCTGGTTATAGCCTGAGAAACCATCTAGTAAGGAGATTCGGCTAGATACAACTACCTTTTGTAATATGTGTTCCATTTTTGGCAATGGGTAGTTGTCTTTTAGGGAAACCTTGTTCAGGTTTCAAAAATCAATGAAAAGCGTGATTTCGCCAGATTTCTTTCGGGTTGGGACCAGATTTGAAACCCATTTGGAAAATCGTAAGGGAACTATGATTTTAGCATCATACATCTTTTTGATTTCTTTTTCTATCAGCGGAAGTAACTTGGGATTGATTCTCCTAAGTTTCTGTCTGAAAGGCTTTTGATCTTCTTTTATCGGGATCCTATGTTGTATGATGCTTGTGTCATAAGATTTTAAATCTTCATATCCCCAAGCAAACACGTCTACATATTCCTTGAAAAGTTCAATGTATTTGAGTTTCTGCTTAGGAGGTAAGGATTTGGAAAGTTTTACTATCCTGGGTTTCTCTTCTGTCCCTATGTTAACGTCTTCAACCTCTTTCCCACTGGCTTCAATTTTAGGTTTTTTGGCTACATCATTAAAATCAAATAAGTCTTCTAACAGAACTAAACCCCTAGGAAAAACATTAATCTTTAAATGAAAAACATCAGACTCTATCTCATCTTCACCTAACTCTTCTGAATCTACTTTACTTACACTGTCATTTCAAAAAGTGGATTTATTCACATTTTAATCATCATTTTCTAAGTCTATGTTTGTACACTCGAAATCATTTTTACATTGTAGAAAATCTTCAATTTGATCATCGTTCCCAAATACCTGCCAGTATTTGATGTTGTCCGGGATAGTAGGTCTGCAATTCACCTCCACTGTGTATGGGCGAGTGGAATGAAAAGATATCTTACATGTAGTTGTTGGCATAGCTAACCCATCTGCTAAAATATTCTTCCCCCTGGGCATCACCTGCAAATCAACTTCAGTGAAACATTTAAGGGAATCCAAAACAACATTTCTATAAGCTCTAAGCCTGGGATGTTTTTCTGTGTACTCACCTTTAATTTGTTTGATAATTAATTCAGAATCGCCTCTTACCATGATTTGTTTGGCACCAACCTTCTTTAGTAGTTTCATACCAAGCATCAAAGCTTCGTACTCTACTATGTTGTTAGTGCATTGAAAATTCAGTTTGTAAGAATGGTTTTCTAAATACCTGGATTTGTGATTGTGCAACCAAACTCCCGCTCCATCTCCTTCTTTTCTTATAGCTCCATCGAAATCCATGCTCTAGAAATCTGCTGGCAGTTCTTCGCTTATTACGAGTTTCTTCCCTTTTACCTCGGTGGTTTCTTGGTCTTTGTTCAAGTCAAATGTACCTTCTTCCAGCTGAGCAATTTTTTCTCCCATATCGACGTCGTTATATAGGATGAAGGAATCTAGATCAGAGTGTGTAGAGTATAGAGGATAGTTATGTGGTTTTTCCTGGCTGCTGACCATATATTTCATCAGTGTCTCTCTGTATATTCTTCTCTATTGTCCGAAAACTGGGATGGTGGCATATAACATATCCAACTGCAAAGTACCTTTCAACTTAGCTCTCCAAGACCTGGATAGCAACATACCATATTTTGGGGGAATGTGAGTGACCACAACATCCATAACTATGCTTTTTGCTGGAATCTAAACCAGAGTGATACATAAGTCCTTGATCAATCTGATGCATCCGACTTTGCTGGAGTTAAGAGAGTGTAAGTCCTTGTAAGGTCTAGTGACCTCAAGTCCCAATTTTTCCATCACTGCTTTAGGCATCAGGTTATGAGAAGCACCTGAATCTAACATAGCATTGTGCAGAATCAAGTCATGTATATTAAGGCTAATGTAAAAAGGAGCGACAGCACTAGTGTCAGTCTGACCATCAACTTCAAGACCAAAAAGGAGTTCAAGTTGATCATCAGTAAGATTTACTGTGTCCGAATGATTTGCCGCTACAACGGTTAAGGCCTTCGTGCCTATATCAGACTCAATGCTCAACACTTTGATCAACTATGATCGGTAAGTGTCCTTACTCATCAACTCAGAAAGGGGAATGGGAATTTTCACTTTGGATAATTCCCCTTCAAGGTTGAAAGGAGTAGGTACTCTGCTTTGGCTCAACAATTCTGATTTGTCCACCATAGTTTTATGGGCAAAAGTACTTGGTTGGTTGGTTGATGAAACCTCAGTCTGTGTTGATCTTTGTAAAATGGTAGGGTTTCTTTTTGCTGGAGCTTCAACATTACCTTTTTCATGGATCTTCTTGGTAGAAGGCTCAAGGGATTTCTTGGTTTCGACTGTTTTCTTCATTTTGGTTACCCTTTTTGGGGAATTTTCGTCTGTCCTTTTACTTCACAGATTGTACTGCCTGTGTACTTCCATAATGGAATTTTCAAATGCCTGTTGTTCAGTCTCTTTAGCTTCCTCACTCACCTCTATTTTATAAAAAAGGAAAAGTTCTTTCTCTTCCTGAGTAAGGAAAATGGATTCATTATCGTGAATACCCATGAGGTTTATATGTGTGTCCTCTAATTCTTCAATTACCTCCTCACCCTCATCGGCATAATTTTCCTATAGGGATGGTTTGATCTGTTGATCAGGACCCCTCTACTCTCTTTGATCCCTAGGATTTATCTGCCTGATTTGAGGAGGATTTCTTTTGAAGTTAGGGTTTCAAATTTGAGGAGCAGGTTGATTTTCTCTAGGAGTATTTCTTTTAGTTACAGTAAGTCTCTCCATCATTCTCTCCACTGCCCTAGATAAGGAATCTAGTTTGGCATCAGAATAAGATGTGGAAGGTTCCTCTTTAATCATGACTCTCCTTTTCATCCTCCGCCATGCCCTTTTAGCCAACAGGTTGGCCTCTACACTTATTGCACTTTTCTGCATGTCCTCCAGGGTGGTGGAGTTTCCTTCCCTTAAGTGATACGACATATCAGCATCGAAACCGTCAAACAATTTTATCAGTGCCAAACCTTTCGGGGGTTTAATATCAGCTGGAATCACATTGTACAAATTGTTGAAAAGGTTGCAGTAGTCTTATACCATCTCTCCTTGATTCCTTCTGATGTTTTTGTATTCTGACAAGATCTGGAGAGGGTTTTTCTTTACCTCCCATCTATTTAGAAAAATTCTTTGAAACGCAATAAGGTCAAGCACTGAAGAAACACATAAGCCTTTATACCATTTCTTAATGTCCCCAGTCAGACTCTATGAAAAAAGTCTCATTTTAACGTCAACTTCATCCACTTCTTGCAAGTCAAAATAGTCATTCATTTTATCAACGTGTTGTTGTGCATTCAAGGGCCCTATACCATCAAATTGTGGAAGTCTCATTTGATAGTCCTGGGGCATGTCGTGTAAAGGTGCAACCAACACCAAGGGAGCATATCTGGCCGCCATGATAGGTGGAGGGGGTGGGACAACAACCTAAATGATAGGTGGGGTGGTGGAAGAAAATGAGGAGGATGAGGGGCTAACTGGCACATAGTGAACGGTTTGAGGCTTTGTGGTGGGAGATAGTACTTCAAGGGTCCGGGGTTGCAGGATGGATGGATCTAAAATGGTTTTAGTCACAAAGCTATCGGATTTCGTTCTAAATAGGCTTTGTTCAAAGATTGTGTCGAAATCAAGATCTTGAAAGGAAACAAGTTCCTCTGGAAGAGAAGGGGACCTGTGAAGGGGACTATGACTCCTTGAACCTTTTGCAATGGTCTTCTTTCTGAGAAACTATTCTGGATTATCAATTTCTATCTCAGGTTCTGGGTCTGGGTGGGATCGAGTATAAGATCTTTTAGGAGCCATATTTTTTTTTAATTTTTATATATATATATTTTAGTTTTGAGTCTGAAATTAATATGTACAAGCTTTTAACAACCTCTAAACAATATTTCTTTCTCATATTTACAATATGTTCAGAAACAAAGTTTTCTTGTAGGAAAAAGAAAACGTGGGGTTGAAAGTTTGTTTAGTTCCCCAGTGAATTCGCCACTATGTTATCACTCTGTAAATTCCCAGAGGCTGTCAGAGTAGAAGAAAATTACAAGAGGTAACTTTATCCAACCACTTTGAAACTGGAATCTAGCCCTACCAGTTTTAGAGAGGGATCTCTCTGTATGATTTAGCTATGTTTTAACTTCAAAATATTAGGCTAGTTAAACAAAATAAGATTGAAAAGGTTTGTTGTTGTTTTTGATAAGTTGGTTGAAAAGAGTTTACGCTTCCATTGGGCTATGGGGTCTGTACTATAAAGTTGGAAATCTAAACAGAAATAAAAGTATTATTTTCACACGGCAAGATAATGCATTCATTGGATTATTTAGCAGTAAAATGATGAATAGCAAAAAAGATCAGAATTATCAATTAAAGAAAAGAAGAATTTAGGAATTTCTTCACTGTAATATCAGAAAGATAAACATTAAGATCTTTCAAAGCCAGAAACAGAGTATACAAAGATAAATCCTGCAACATGTGCTACTTTCAAAAGATTACATTGGAAAACAGTATGACAACTGAGCTAGAAGAACATTCAACATAGAAGAGAAAACATCACCAATGAATAACACGCGAGAATCCTGTGAAATGTCTCTTTGTATTACTGGAAGATCTTTTGACAAAAATTACAATATTTCTAGCTTACAGGGCGTAAAGAACAACCCTCAGTACTTCAAAGTTTGAAGTATTTATAATCAAAATTACATATGATCCTGTCATTAAAGATCAGGACGTGGAAATCTAAATTTAGCTAACTAACTCAACAAGATACAAAAATTCAGGAACTGTTTGATGATGTGTTGAAACTTCATGCTGATTTTTGGGGTGAACCATTGGTGAGTCCTCTGTACGACTTCATCTGACTGGATAGCTAACTAGGCTTGGACACCTCAGCTCCTGCTCGATCAGATTGCATAACTCTTCCCACCAAAGGTTACTAGGAATGCCAACTTTGAGAAGTCTTCGGTATACTTCATCCATCTCCGTATACTTGGAAAACGTTGGTTTGATGATGAGAATGTATAGGATCTCGTGTTGTATGCTAATATCTGACTGGAAAGCCTCCAAGAACACTCTACCTGTGATACTGCCCTGTATTCCCAAGAATTTAGAACTATCTTTACCCACAGTGGCTAGTTTCTTTTTATAATCAGAAAGTGTCATTAAGTTTTCGTTTATGACCCTTAATCCAGGGAGGCCTTTCTTCTGTAGAGCTTCAATTTTACTAAAAAATATTTGTACTCCTATGTCCATAGCCTGGACTTTTTCTTCCAATTGCAACATCAGTCCCCTTTTGGTCAGGACCCTCTTGACCTCCAGGATGGTTTCTGTCCTATCTTAAATTTTCAACTCCTTTAACTCTTCTCTGGTTTTTGAATTTAGGAATTTAATAATCTCTGTGGCTTCTGCAAGCATTTCTCCCATTTATCCTTTTATCTTTTCGATCACATGCTTGCTTCTTTGCACTAGTTAGTTCACCTCGAACATGATTTGCACCATAGGCCATATTTCATTTATGGATTTAGTGATATCCATCCAGACATTTTCCTTGACCTCAGCAAGTGTTTTTCCTGCCACTGTCTACTTTTGAAGCTGTTGTAATTCATGTCTGAGCTTGTCTGATGTTTGTTTCTCTTTAGAGTAGCTATCTTGGTAAGAAGACTTGAGTTCCTGAAGGTTCTCAACCTCCTTTTTAAGTCTGCTAATCTCTGTCTCCTGCAAATTCATCTCCTCCATGAATTTTTCTAGTTCTATTGTCTTCTCCAGAGCTGTCAATGGAGTTGCTAAGGGAATTTTTGTTGTCGATGTTGTGCTTACTCCTATGAGTGGTACTATGCTCAATGGAATGACCTCCATGGGCTTTGATTGTTCCTTCTCTTTCAATAGTTTTTCCAATTCTGCTTCCATCTCCTTCAACTATGCATTATGCTCCATAATCAGCTTAAGCATCTCATCCTTTTCCCCTTCTATCTCAGCTATCTCCTTTGCCTGTGAGTCTTCTGTTCGTGGTAGTTTCAACTATTTCCTCATAGATTCTATATCGTCATTTTTATTTTTAAGCATCTCCTAGACTGCTTTCACATTCGAGGGATCATACCCGATCTTGAGGACCAGTTCTTCCAACATCTTAATTATGTTAACCTTTGCAAAGGATGATATATTCTCTAACTTCAACTGTGTCTGGACATTACTCAGGGATGCCTGTAATTTGGTGGTTGTAGTAGAAGCATTTGACAACGTGGAGAAAATCATTTGCCCAGTTTGCTTGTGCAGATCCATTTGATCAGCAGGATGCACATCTCTTGTATGAAACTCGAACATTGCCCTTTTGTAGTCAGTGATTTCTTTCAAGTCTGGCACCTCTGCCTGCATAAATTCCATGTGCATCCTACCCTTCTTTGTGTCAAATGAAAACAACACTCTATGTTGAGTTGTTGATGTCTGTTTCAAGAATTGAGCATATCTAATACTGGTTAGTGTCTGATTTTTCTTTTTGATCAGATCATATTTTTCAAAAATACTCAATTTTGGTCCTTCTTTGCTCGGTTGGTTGACTAGTGGAGTATTTGTGGGCTTATTAGGAAAAAATTTTGAAATGATCTGCTTGTTTCTTGAGATGAGGAGTGACCGGTCATCCTTCATAGTTGGAGTGGACTCGATTTCTTTTTCACCAGCTGTGTCAGGTATGTGACTTGTTTTTGGCCTCTTGGTATGTAATTGGAAATCCTTGGTCGAGACTTCAGTGATAGGAGGTGAAGAATCCTTCCTGGGTCTCTTCTCCTTGGGAACCTGAGGTGTAGTCATCTGTGAGACAGTGACTGAAGGGTCCTGCTATTCTAATTCAACCAGAGTGTTCGACTCCCATTCTGTTTGATTCGTGAATTTTTCTATCTCAGGCTTGGGAGTATGAACATATGGGGTGTTTTTATTCTTAATCCTCATCTCATAAATTGTCCTGCATGGATCATAGTTCCATGTGAAGCTAACTAAAAAATTCATCTCTTTTAACAGTCTATCTGCTTCCTCTCCAGCGCCTCGGCTGTTGCAGATGAATGATCCTATTTTCCCTTTAATTCTAAGTTGTTGCTTCTTTTTCAGAGACACAAAATGTATGTTATCTGAGTTGATCATTTTCCTTATGTACTCCAAAGAAAATATCCTCATGGGTGGTACTTGGGCAGTTTGTATGGAGCCAACTCGCATCCATAAACTCTGATTTATGTGTGATCTTGGTACAGGTACCAATCTCCAGTTTTTGCAAGGCCCGAGAGGTGTAAAATCCTCTAAATCTCCTTATTTATTCTTGGTTCAGGTCTACCACTGAGCATTCTCACTACTGGGTGGTAGAAATAATCGATAAAATGTTTTAAGTTGAATTCTGAAGAATTTTGTCAGAGTAGCGAAGTCCAAGTAGTTACCGCCTGTGGCTTCCCGTCCTGGTCCATCTTCTGCATTGAAAAGGAAAATCTGTCCGCCTGAAAGAAAGTGAACATGTAGGCCAGTATTGAGGAATACTGGAACATTCCCTCTGTGGTGAAATTTGAAAACTGTTCATGAATATTGTTTGCCAGGAAAGTGTTGTAATCGAACTACGTGGTGGGTTTTTCTTCTGTGGAGAAAATGGAAAGAAAACCCAATACGGGTTCATCAACCCATTGGTCGAAAAAGTAACCCAATAGAGCATAGAGCGATGAAATGATTTGGTTTCCCTTTACTGAGAACAGGGAGGAAAGGTACAGGGGATTTTTCTTGGGGAGTTGAGTAGCTTGGGGGATGAAAATCTCGAAAATATGTGCTATCTGAGGGAACGATAACTTCTGGTAAAGCTTCATAATAATTTCGAGATTGAAAGGAGAGAGAGATTCAGTTCTAGGTATCTGCATCATCTGGTCTATGGCCTCTGGTGTGATGTAAAACAGATCTTCTCCTGAGGAAGACACTACAACTCTCTGGTCAGGGAGATAATGAGCCTGGAACTAGAGGGCGAACTTGGGGAAAAGGTGGACCTGGGGGAAAAGATACAGAGGAAGGTTGGACTCCCAGAGCCCAATTTCATCGCTCTGATCTAAGAAAACCTCTTTAAGCCATGACTGCAAATCCAGGAAGTCAAATTCACACCTAGCGTCTGCGATTAAATGATCTTTTTCAGCTAGGGGAATCCTGTCGAGATCGACAGGAGGCAGGAGGAAAGGAATTTCCTCAGCTTCTACCCTCTTTGATTTTGCTTCCATCGCTATAAAAATACCTGCAAGTCAAACAATCGTTAGTGGGGATGACGGTGGCTTTGGACGGTTGACTGAAATGCAGAGAAAATGGAGAAATTGTTCTCTAGTGCGGCGGGAAAGATATTCTCTCGTGAGATGACACAGTAAGCAATGGAAAAAATGAAGGGAAACGATAGTTTTGAGCAAACGAATACCCGTTGGGCATGGGGGATAGGTCAACAAGCTAACAGATAAGTTAGATAGTAATAAATTGCCAACGGGTCTTTTGGAGCATGAGATGGCAGATAACAATGAATGTTGAATACGACTGGATGACATGGCGGGTGTTGATTGGGGAGTAACTATGGTGAAGGGAATTGTAAAGGGTGAACAAGGGGAGAGGACTAACAGAGTAGTGAGATGTGATCTTTAGGGAAAAATGTGGAAGATGACGTCATGGGGTGACAAGGTAAGTCAGACAATGGGAGGCGGTGGGAGTCTGAACCAATGAATTCCTGTCATGTAGAGAAAAAGGGGACCACCAGAAAACAATCCATTATGGACCCCCCCCTCTGTTAAAACCTAATCGGTCGGGGGGTTATGAAAACTACCACTAGTCATCCATCGACGTGCCTGCCTCTGGACCGTAGATCTGTGTGTGG
>JASDQU010365834.1:0-10695 GCA_032191745.1 Picea mariana
ATGTTGAAGATCATCGATCCCGAAGATGACTTCCTTGTGTGCACAGATGCCTATAAGGAAGGGCTTGGAGCATTCCTTATGCAAGAAGGAAGTGTGATCTGCTATGAATCCCGAAAATTGAATGAGCATGAAGTCAACTATGTGACCCATGATCTAGAGCTGGTTTCCATAGTGCATGCCTTGAAAATGTGGAGGCATTACCTCCTGGGAAGAAAATTTGTACTTATGACAGATCACTGTGGATTGCGATATCTGTTTGACCAACCAAATCTCAATTCTAGACAAGCTAGGTGGATGGACCTCCTTAGCGAGTTTGATTGCGAAATCAAACACATTAAAGGAAAGGAAAATAGGGTGTCTGATGCCCTTAGCCGAAGTATGAAAACAATTCATCTGGATGCGATGAGTACCTGTGAGACGGATGTCAAAGAAAGAGTTAGAAATGCACAAGGAACAGATCCATTCTTCCAAACCGTGACCTCGTACCTGCAGCAAGAACCCACAGGGATAAAGTATGGAGACTACCAGATGATGGAAGAAGGTCTGCTTACTTACCGAAGTAGACTGTATATTCCAGATTGTGATGACTTGAAGAGGTTCATTATAGATGAACTACATAAAATACCCTATACTGGTCATCCAGGATATCAGAAAATGATCACAGCCACCAGGAAACAATTCTATTGGCCTGGGTTGAAGAAATACATAGCCGATTACCTAGCCAAATGCATAGAATTCCAACAAGTAAAAGAAGAACATAGACACCTAGCAGGATTATTACAACCTCTACCAATCCCAGAATGGAAATGGGAAACCATCTCCATGGACTTCATCACCGAATTACCAACTTCGACCAAACAGAATGATGCCATCATGGTATTAGTGGATAAATTGAGTAAGTCTTCTCATTTCATCCCCATCAAATCGACTTGCAAGGCAATAGATATTGCCTAGGTATTCATGAAGGAGATATTCAGACTGTATGGCATGCCAAAAGAGATCGTGTCTAATAGAGACACGAAGTTCACTTCCAACTTTTGGAAATCACTGATGGCAGGTTTAGAGACCAAATTGTTGTTTAGCACTGCCTATCACCCTCAAACCGATGGACAGATGGAAAGAGTGAACCAAATACTAGAAGACATGCTAAGAATGCATGTAATGCATCAACCCAAGAAGTGGGAAGACTACCTGCCACTGGTATAATTCGCCTACAACAATGGCTACCAAGAATCCTTAAAGATGAGTCCCTTCGAAGTCCTCTATGGTAGGCCGTGTAACACTCCAGTCAGCTGGAGTAATCCCGTAAACAGGATTTCTTTTGGACCCAACATGTTAAAATAAATGGAACAGCAAGTGACTTAGATAAAACAAAACCTAAAGGTCACTCAGAACCGACAGAAAAGTTATGTCGACCAAAAGAGAACTCCAAGAGAGTTCAAAGCGAGAGATCATGTATATCTTAGAGTTAGGCCCAGGAAAAGTTCCTTGAAAATGGGAGCTTGTGCCAAGTTAGCACCTTGATATTGTGGACCCTTTGAGGTTTTAGATAGAGTGGGACTTGTAGCCTATAGGCTAGCACTTCCTCCCACAGTAAAAGCACATATTTTTTTCCATGTTTCATTATTGAAGAAATATGTACATGATGCTAACCATATAATTGATTGGTCTGTGATCCAGGTGGAACCGAAGGGAGAATTTCTACCAGAACCTCAATGTATACTGGACAGAAAGGAAACCCCACTCCAGAACTGAACCATTGCATAGGTCAAGGTGCAATGGAAACATTTTGGCCTAGATGAGGCTACATGGGAAATGGAGGATGCCATGAAATGGGCATATCCAATTTTTTTTACATCTGTACATGCATGTCAAGTTAATAGATAGAACATCAAGGACAACGTTCCTTTAACGGGGAGGGAATTGTAACACCCTGTTTCCCCCAATCTGTAAAAATAACTATACTGGCCAAGTATTGTGGCAAACTCAGAAATGTGAATGTGTGATGTGAATAGACCTTGGGGAAAAGGTCGATGAATGTAAATAATATTATGAATATATATATTGCAGGACTGCTGAGAGGGGGATGTGCTGAAAAAGAGACCACGATGGCTGAAGAAAAGTGGTGGAAGGCACCTGGAATGGTGGCGTTAACATTCACCGAAACCAATACCATATTTGGACTTCATTGGCCCGGAGAACCAAGAGCGGCTCGCTGGCCCCAAATTAAATCACTCGCCGGGTTGGTAGGTAAATGGCTCCTCATGAGTAATGAGGCATGGGAGTGAACCACCCATTTGTAGAGTCCTCAAACCTGACCACCGCGAGTAATATTGTGCCACATGAAACCTCACCGAAAAGAGAAAAGGAAGGAAGAGTGTGCGATGAAAGGGAAGACGCGAGGGAAAGAGGAAGGGAGATCGAAAGAACTTTGGAAAAAACTACAGAGTGAGTGATAGCAGAGAAGAAGGAGAGTAACCTTCGTTCTCGGTCACTGGCGAATAGAGACTCAGTCTCGCAACATCGTGGTCTCAGCTTGGGGGTGGCTAGTGGTAAATCCGTTGGGAGTCGCTGAGCCTATGGTTGGGTGGAAACAAGAACCCCTCTCAGCAGTTGCATCACCTGGTGTTTTTTTGTTAAGTGTTATACCTTGTATCTTAAAATTTATATGCTGACATGTATATTCATAGTCTATGCAATTATGAATGGTTTCAGTATAAGACTTTCTGCATGGTGTTTTGATCAGAAATGATGGTTGCATGTTTTTATTGGAAAGACCACGTATGGCTTATGTTTATATATGTATATATATGATGAACTAATACAGATTTTCAAGTCTTCTCTCAGAAGATTTGTTCTTGTGTTTGTCCTACCTGATGCCTTGGATAGATTTCCTCATGAAGGCACCCTTTCGAGACCACTCCCTTACCTTTGAGAAGACCTTCGAGTCTGGTCTTCAAAAACTAGTGCAAATTACCTGAGGACCCGAAGGAGGATGTTATGGTTTAAGTCTTAAAATCTTTCACGAGAGAGAATGGTCCTCGTGGACCTCAACATTTCAGCATTTCGGTACCTGGAATACCCAAGGGAGAGTCCCCTTGCACTCGCAAGTCTCGAAACCCCGACTTGCAAAATCCCAGATTATTAGTGTGGGGGTAAATTAAGATTTTTTGGAGTTTCGACACCCATAGTATCTAGGTGTGAGTTTTCTTGCACTCGCGAGTCTCGAAACCCTGACCTGCGAAATCCTGAAATGGAAACGTGTGGATAAGTATCAATTGATGGATGAGATCCTGTTGGAAGATCCGAGGTCAATCGCGACTGTTAGATTGGAGGAAGAAATGAGGGCGTTAATGCCTCAACCCCTTTCCTTTTATCTTTGTAAGTAGCGAAGAAATAGGGACCGTAGATTCCCAGGATCCATGGGAGCATCTGGACCATCCATTTATAGGGACGCATGGCTGGCGATAATCATTTTGGTGTTTCGGTACCCAGGAAGACAAAAGGGAAGAACCTTGATCATCGCGAGTCACGAAACTCTGATAACCGAAACCCCGAAATAGTTTAAGGAGTGGATGAGATGAGATGAGATGGGATAAGTGCGAGTCCCTTTATACTCGCAAGTCCCGAATCTCCGATTCACGAAATCCCAAAGTATGAGATCCGGAAAAGGTCTAGCGCGGGTAAGACTTGGTGTTTCGATGTTTTGGCAACCGAAAAACCCAAGGGTCAATTTTCTTGTACAAGTCAATCCCGAAATTCTGCTGGTGGGAACCTCGAGATAGGGAAGTATGTTTGGAGTTAGTTGTTTAGACTTCGGCTCCCGAAAGACCCCGATGTGAGACCTTTTGTCATCGCATCCCCCAAACTCCCGACTTATGAAATCCCAAAGAAATAGAACATAGAGAAGTGTGATATTTCGGTGTTTCGGCACCCGGGACATTTAGAGGCGAGTGTCTTGTCCTCGCGTACCCCGAAATCCCGACTTGTGAAACCCCAAGGTATGAAACCCCAAAAATGAGTATGGAGAAACTAGGAGTAATGTTTCGGTGTTTTGGCACCTGGGATATCTAGAGGAAAATGTCTTGTCCTCGCATATTGAAAAATCCCGATAGGAAAAGTCCCAAAATGAGGGAGCACACATGGTTTTAGTGTTTCGGCTTTTCGGTGCCTGGGACTACCAAAGGTCAGTTTTCCTTGTGTTCACTTGCCGCAAAATTCTGATGGATGAAACCTCGAAATGAATAAGGGAATACCTGCATCGCGATTTCCCGTCTCACGAAAGTCGATGAGCACCCTCCGATAAGGCCTATGGCCATAACCACCGATCAGGTGAGTGTGGATAAGGGATGGTAGGGTCTGTACCAGGTCCCGTAGGGAGTCGGGGAATCCTATTCCTCGGAGAAAAGAAGAAAAAGTCGAAAAATTTGGAATTTCGTAGTGGGTGTGTTACAGATGACAGCGAAATATTCTTCATAGCAACATCTCTATTAATGTCTAATATTGGGAATCCAAATGTCTGTGTTTCATTGTTTTCATTTCCCTCCTTATCTACCATATCTCCAAATAGCACGTTATAGGTTGTTGGTGATGTCTCCCCACTAAGTGATGGTTCAACCACCGGGTTGGTTGGTATATCCAAATGTTCCAATACTTTGTGTGTTTCTCCAATGGCAGATTCAACCTCTTCTACCACTACCTTTGTCTCTTTTCCAGCTCTCCCTTCTGATTGGGTCGCTAGTGCGTCCCTTCCCGCTTGTTATAATATGTTTTCAATCTGAACAGTAGCTCCAGATTTAGGACCTTTGGTTGCAGTTTCAGTTACTACCTTTTAACTCTCCCCTCTGAGGATTTTTCCTACACAAACATTAGTTGAGTTAGTATGGGGGGGTTTTCTTGATTTTTCTGTAACTTTGGGGGGTTTTCTTGATTTTTTTGCAATTTTAGATGCAATAAATCTACCTTTGTTATCTCTACGTTTATGCATAAAAATAATATCTAAATACTAACTCAACACAAAATTTAACTATTGAAGGTAAGAAGACAACCTGGCTTTGGAAAACCCCACTAAAGTGGATGTGTGGGCTCTTCCCTCATGTCTTRCTGTCTTCTCCCCATCCTCAGTTCATCTTTAAAACCAATCCAAAACCATAGAAAAAATCCAATGCAAACACTACCTATTACCGTTTACAACTCCCCGGCAGCGACGCCAAAATGTTGTTGCAATTATATGTAGAATATATTGCAATCATTTATTATGTCAATCCGGTTTCGTAAACAATAGATTTGATGTACTATATGTACCGATAAAAGATAATTTCCTATGTCTGTTGAGTATAGTCTATTTAAGAAAACACTTTCGAAACCAAATACTATGTTTTCACACCTTTTAAATAACACCCCACACAATTTAAAATTTAGAAAGCAAAACTTATCAACAAGCATATAATCTAGAATTATTTCTCAGGTGATGGTTCTATTCATTGATGGATCATGAAAGGTAAATATGAACTGTGATTCCATCTCCTGGAACAACTACACAAACAACAATTAACACTCTGCATGTTTTTCAGAAAAAGGAAACTTAATCAAGCTTAAAAGAATTACCAGGCAGGGTAAAACACTCCATTATAAGTGCATGTATGGTGAAAGATGGAGGTATTGATTGTGCCTGTGTTTGCAAGGTGTAATCTAATAAATTCTGGAAAAGAAAGATAAGTGTAGTGGAATGCTCCATTATAGGCTCATGTATGGTGAAATATGGAGATCCAACATGTCCTTAGATTTGCAGAACAAAAACAAACACTACATCATCTAGTCTAGACAAAACACTGAAGCACTTAAATCGAATTATTGTTCTCACATACTCACACAAAGATGTCAAATCATTTCACTCAGATACCTCACATTACACACACAACTCTCACTTACTCAAATTACCACACATCCATGTGACTTGCTATTAAATGTATCACTGAAACATGATAGGGGTGGGATTAGATGTTGCAATCAAACATAAAATTACTCTATTCACACACACAAAAAACCAAAATCATATTCACAATTAATTACAAAGAGACTTACCTTGATTGGGTCGGTGGGACCTTGCCGTACCAACAAGGCAACTCTTAAGTGAAACTTACAATAGAGAAGATGTAAATGCACACATATAAACCATAAACTAAAATTATATCATTACTTCAAAAAAATGGAGGTATAATCCACAGTTGTTCAAGAAACAAACTTACAACATAATTGTGCTTAATTCTATCTATGTATATTCCTATCATCTACAAGGATATCTCTTTAAAGAGAAGCATTTGTTACAATCCAAGTTTGAAGATAACATCAAATATTTGCATAATTATTACAATTGGATGATACATCGATTTTTAAGGGAATGATTTCATCCACATGGCACGAAGTGCATGAGTGATGAAATGTATCGTGGTCTCCAATGAACAGAGAATTTTTGAACCAACAAATGCCTTGGACCCATTGAGAACAATCTCGTTCAAATATCCAAGCTTGGGAATTCAGAACAGGTACTGTTAGCGCTAGAAGTTGCTCTTGGACTGCTCAAGTGCAAGCATAGCACATCTTGAATAAAAATGTTTGATTGGATAACTTGGGTTTTAGTAAATTATGAGAGTGGTTAAATTAATCAAGAAGGCAATGAATCCATTGGGCATGGATTCCATGAAATGAAATTATAATCCTGAACTAACATTCGATGTGCAGCAAATCAGGTCAACAAAGCTAATATCAATTAAAATGCTTATAAAGAGATGGAAAGAAGAAATAAGAAAAACAAAACTGAAAATGATCAAAGAGAATCCTGATCTTCAATGCATGTAACAACAAGAGGAAAAACTCAGTTTTCAGAAATCCTTTCTAAGACCGAATCAAAACTCAGATAAGCCTATGGAAAGGGATAGAGCATATCCTATACAATAACCCTCTTAGCACAAAAATTGTAGACATATAACCTATAACAACAACACATATCCAAGAAGATGAAATATGAAAAAATGATTTACACAGAAAAGAGAAAACAAATTGATACATAACTTCATTGTCATCTGAGGTATTTTACATAAAAAAGCAACACGGTTCTGCAACTTAAAAATCAGAGAATTTTCATGCCTATCTAGCTCCCTCACGGATCTTGAAATTTTACCCAGACCTCTGGTGTCTCTTCACCCCTCCTCTTTCCTCATTTGGAACATGGATTTATAATAAAAAGGAAAGGTAGCAGTTGGAGGTGCGTGTTGGCCTTCCTCACATTAGATTCTTCCATAAACATCTATCCATCTAACACCTATGCTAACATTTATTTAACAAACTGCTACAAAAAAGGAAAAATGTTGGCAATTAATCCAACATGATTTGAATGAAATTTTTTTCTTTGATGCGCATCTTTGTCCATTGCCAAGTGTCCTGTAGAAGTTGTAAGTTGTCATATTGCTGCCAGTTGTTTTTTTTGCAATCTTCTCCATCATCATCCACTCATAAAGATTCTCGCTCAACTTCCCTTTATTTTAGGTGCCAGCTAGTAGTGCCATTCTGGTGTTTATGCGTGCAAACCTTTGTCCTCTGTGAAATATTAGGCAGTGTAATTACGTAGCTCCCCTTATGTTGTGTCTGTGTGCAAACCTATTCTATGCCAGATATTGGGTAGTGAAATTAGGTAGCGCATTGTGGAATACACAGCGCCCAGGAAAAAATGTAGCACCCAGGAGAAAACGCAGCACCCAGGAGAAAACACAGTGCTCAGGAAATTTACAGTGCCCAGGAGATTTGGCAGTGCACTGCACTTTGCACATCCATGCATGAAAATGGTGGAACGAGCAAGAAATTGGGAGCAACATCATATATATCATGGCTATATTTAGTTCTTCAACACCTATATGCTTGATGTGTGGTTTGAGCTTGAGGCTTGACTTGTGGCCTAGCTTTGAATTAGTTTGTGGCTTAGTATTTTGACATATAGCTTTGACTCATAGATTATGAATTAGGAACGTGATCTTAACTCATAGCTTAGCTTAATGTAATGACTGGTGACTAGCATAAGAAATGGGCATGTGGCTTTATAGACTCTAGACTTAATATAATGCAAAATATTTATCCATATAACTTTAGGTTTATACTAGAGTTAAGACACTTTAAAAAACACACCACCTCTTCTATTGAAGTCAATAAACTCATTTATTGAAAAGGTAACTAAAAATAAAACATAGGGAAATCAACAAAATAACGATTTAGGAAAAACTACTAAAAGTTGGTTTTTTGGTTATGCAGATCAAAAATACAAAGGCCAAAGGAATCTTAGGCAAAGATATCAATAGGAACTTTTCAAGAAAGATTGGGGAAATTGAGGTTTAGACATTGGAAAACACTCAAAGGGATTTTGATAATTTCAACATAAATATGATGAAGACGCTCTCAAAATATATTGAAAAAATTGAGTGCTAACATTGGCTCCATGGGGGATGCCATGCTCCCGGAGAGCTGCCAAGAACCTACAGAACAATATCCTTATCCATCTTCATCTCTGTCCAGGAAACTAGCAATCCTGAGAGAATCTCTGAGCCTTATTTGAAACTGGAAAATAACTACTGCAAACTGACAGAAAGGAAATTCTCAAAAACGAGCTTATTTCTTCCTACTCCTACTCTAATCAAGTGTGTTGCTTCTTGATCAAGTAAGATTGTGATTCCAATGAAACCATACAAGCATCTGATTAGCTGGTGAAATCCTTGATATGATAATGGTGAATGCAGGAACCCATAGATTACTGATATGCAATTCAAAAGAACAGAACAACCAACCTTCATTTGAAAAAAGTGTTCTGACATCTAAGTTGCTCAAAGATCCAAGATAATCAGCAAATGGATCAATAAAACTGAAAAGGAATACCTCTTCCTGTTGTTTTAGTTGAACATCATAAGATTTTTTCATATCCTCATGTGGATCATGGTTGCTACCTACAATTGCCTGCAAATCTAAACATAGTTGCAAACTAACTTCACTGTTGATGATAGATTTTTTGTTGTTGTCTACAGATCTAGTTTCAAATATAGTGCATGCGGGCTCACTGATTTGTAGCGATGACTATTGAATGTCTTCAGTGGTTTCATGATAGATGATTTCTTCACAATATTGTTCTCTATCAGAATCAGATTCAAAACTATCATAACTTGGTTGGATGCTCCTCAAATCAACAAAATGGATCTGCTCTTCTTCATCAGAGTATTCATCAAATATAGGTGAGCCCAAGGCTCCTTGGTCTTGCATAGAAAAATGAACAATCCCCCAATCTCTCTCTTCAATCTCAGGTGAAACGATATCATGGGAAACCTCTTGCAGGAAAAGAGAAAGATCATCTTCTACAATTGGTTCTTCTTTCGAATCAGAGACATCAGATGCATAAGGTACAGGATATAATGCAACTGAATCCATGCAATCATTGTTGGAAAATATTTAACAGACAGCGAATGGCAAATATTTAACAGACAACGAATGCTTGTCATTGATGGCAAGTACAGAAGTTATGATAGCTTGAGTACAACAACGATGATCAACAGGCAAATAGAAGGTAAGTCCAGGAAGATCGAATGATCGAAGGCAATGCAACATTGACAATATGATCGAAGGTTATTATTCTCTCACATAGTTAACCCCTCAGTTACGAATCTGTTAGTGAAACAGACTCATCATTGCAAATCAGTTAGCATTTCAATTGGCGTTTCAGTTGCTCAGACAATTGTCCTTCTTTTTCCTAAGGAGTTGGGAAGTTGAATTGTCGTGTAGTTGTGTATAAAAGAAAATGAGACAGACTGTGTATGGTTGGTTGTTCCGGATGGAAAATGAACGAAACAGTAAGAAAGGGAAAATGAGAGGATGCATAGCATGAGACTTAGAAAATGGGCAGAGTGAGATGAAACGCAGAGTAGAATGACAGAAAGAGAAAAGGCAGAGTAGAATGATAGAACAAGTTGAAGAAGAGCAGAATGAGAGAATGAGTTGATGCAGAGCATACCCACTAAATAGACAGAGGAAGAGAAGAGCAACAGAACAATGTGTAGAAGACCAGATTTACAGAACAAAGAAAGATTGGTAAGAAATGATTTATCTGTAAAGTCGACTATTTATTTAGCCATTCATATTCTAGGGAGGTTGGGAGGTGCTTGGGAGGACTGTTGTCCTTAGAGGTTCAAGTGGAATCTTGAACACAGGAAGTTGTAGCTTCCATCTAGCTGCAGCCAGAGAAACCAGGGTGGCAGGGTGGTGCAAGGGAGAACAAGTGTTCTCTGTTATACAGGTTGGAGCTTGTGTAACTGGAAGTTGGTGCTTCCATCCAGTTGGTGCTGGAACATTCAGGAAGTTAGTGCTTCCATCCAGTTGGTGCTGGAATATTCAGGGAGTTGGTGCTTCCTTCTAGTGGGTTCTAGAGAAACCAGAGAGTCGGTTCTCTCAAACAAGTTGCAGCTTGTAAAACAGAGGTAGCAGCCTCACATTGATTTGGTGCTCAATTAAAGATGATGTACAGAACTTAAAATACTTCCTATCATTTCAAAGAAGAAGAGGTTTTCTCCCTTTATGGGTTTCCTCATGAAAATTTGTCTCTGTGTATACCTTATGTGTGACTGATGCTTTTTACTTTTACTGTCCATATGCTGTATAATGTTGATG
>JASDQU010365837.1:0-11582 GCA_032191745.1 Picea mariana
TGTTCGACTTCAAATCATTCTTCACATAGAGAGGCTGTGCTTGTACCTCAGGGTCTAATAGCCTCATTGGTGGGCTGCTTTGTGCTTGGCAGGTGTTTTCCTTATTGGCATCTGATTCTTGATTGGATGAGTTTGGTCAGTGTTCGACTTCAAATCATTCTTCACATAGAGAGGCTGTGCTTGTACCTCAGGGTCTAATAGCCTCATTGGTGGGCTGCTTTGTGCTTGGCAGGTGTTTTCCTTATTGGCATCTGATTGAGTGGCTTTCTCCCATTTGTTGACTTCAACTCATTTTCCAGTGGGAGGAGTGTACATGTTAGCTGGGTTGCAGGTTGTGATTGTAGATGGGCATGTATGGTTGGGTCGTCATTACAATAGATTGGTCGAGGCACCATGCATTTGACTCCATTTCCTAGTGGACAAGCACATTGGTCTACAGGCCAGGTTTTCTAGATATCAATTATTTACAGTTGTAGAGTGCAGAGATCATGGCGTTCTTGACATCCCACAGGGGTATCCCGTCCTCTTGAGTTGCCATTGTTAACCCCCAGATTTGCTTATGCAAATGGAGGGTTAAGTTCCAACTAACTTTCATAAGGCTAGTATTCAATGATAGGTGCATTAAGTTTCAAAATGATTAGAGTCCATCTTAGAGGCATATTCACTTGGCCGCCATTGGGAGGGTTGTCTCATGAGGCCAACCCTAGGTCGAATCGATATTAAGCTTATTCATCTCCCAAACTCTAGTTTGACCCCCTTTGGTATTTTTGGCAATTTGTTAAGTTTGTCTAGTCAAAGCTATATCCCATCCTCATGATTTCAGTTCTAAATTTGCCAGTGGATGACCCTTTACCATTTTTGTAACTTGAGTCGCCTTGCTAAACTTGGCCAGCTAAAAATCTAAATTTGATTTGCCATCTTTAGTCAACTAAAACCTTGGTAATTTTGCTATCTTTGACCAATTCGACCCCTTCATCCAGTTTGCGTGTGAGTTAGCTTTAAAACCCTATTCTGATGTCTTATTTTTGGGTAGCATGTGTGATGATGCCAACCGTATCAATCTCAAAACCCTAATTCGCCTTGGTTCTTGTGTTTTTTTGACTAGTTGAAGCTCAAACTTCAGTTGGTTATTTTTTGTTGATACTCTTGCATGTGAGAGTTTGACTTTCTAATTTTGGACTACAACCACAAAATTGGGCTCATGCATGCTAAGCACTCATCAATTGGAATGTGTGCATGGCTAGGCCGTCTTAGTTTAAAGTTTTTGAGATCCTTTTAATACAGAGTGGACAGGACAAAACCAGAGAGAGTCATTCCATTGAGCAACAACCCACTTCCTTCTCTTTCATCCTTTCTTTCTTTCATTGCTACCTGTTAGCCCCCATGCCTAGGGTAACTAGAGGAGATCATGTCCCATGGCACGCAATGGAGACAATGATCTCGACCATGATGATGATCAACATGTCCATAGATAGCAGCCCAACAACTCCCTTCATATTGCCTTTTCTACTATAGATTAACCAAGCTCATCACATCCACTCAACTCAGTGTATGGGAGATGGTAAGCCAACGCTACCACGAGGTATGCTAGTCCTTATTTGATGCGAAGTGTCGTGCTTAATTTACTAGGCACGTGGATGAGGATCATTGGTTGAAGTTGGATAATGGATCACTGGTTCATGAAGTTATGTTTTTTTGCCTTGTTTCACCTTGGCGGCCAACGTCTCTGCCCTAGTCCCGTGTTGTCACCACCCAAGGATAAGGGGTACTACTAGGGGGCCCTTACAAGGGCAACGTTTCGTTCCCTGCCATACTTAAAACTTTCCATCTTGGAGCTGGTAGCAGTGTACTAAACTTCCGTAATAGGTCATGGTCCATTCTCTCATGAGAAGAGGGGTTGAAGGCCCATAGGTTGATTGTCGTTACTGCTAGAAGAATGAAAGAATGATGCTAAAAAAGGAAAGGAATGATAGCAAAGGACTCTCAAAAGCCAGTCCAAATTTGAGCTCTACCCTTTCTGCGCTCGCCCTAGTCCCAAGCAGTGATGCTATAGCTTGAAACCTTATAAAAGGGGACTTGCAAATATGATAAGAGGACAAATAAAAAGGCAAATAAAGGGGTTTGGAAAAAATAGTGCCTAGGAAGTGGAAACTCAAGAGAAAGCGCACCCTCCACAAAGGCGCTCATAGAAATGGATTAATTGACACAATAAGCCATGAAGTAAGCCCGACACGTACCACTATCACATTTACTCTTGAAGGGTTCTTTTCTTTCACTGTTTCCCCCGGGACATATCCTTCTACCCAGGTCTTTTCTTTAAATATTTTGGTTGGCACACCTAATAGGGTTTGTTGAAGGCCCTCCCATATTCAAACTTGCCAATTTACCTAAAGTCCTGAGCTAGTGTGATACTTAAAGGGGATATTGAAGTGAATTATTCATATGACTTATATCTTAGGTAACAACTTACTTTGCATAATTTAAGGACTAATATATCTTATGAACATTAGTTTACTTGATTTTATATTCTGTTTTGATTTGGATGACCTTGACATGGTTCTTTGAAGGACACCCTAGGCTTTCACCTAGGATGTTGTGCCTTTATTGCATGATTTGGCACGTGTGATATAGAGTAGTGAGTCACCCAATGACTTGACACATTTAGACATGGGCTCTCACATCTTCAAGACCTTGGATGATGGATAGATGGGCTTGATTTTGATAGATTTGGTCATGGTGGCATAGAGACGAGTATAAATCCCACACCCCAGGCTCTACACCCCAGAGGCTATCTTGCACTTGATGGAGGACGTTGCACAGGGAGACGATTGGGGGACACCTAGAGATGATGCACAACTATAAAATCCCCCGACAGAGCCCCAATTGTAATTATGAATTGTAAACATGTTTGTTAGGCTAGTGAGTCGAGTTATAATAAGCTAGAAGGCTTATGTGATGATTAGACCAGAGAGCCTACGATGCTAAGGCCAGGAGCCTGATTTGTATATGTAATTATGCAGATCATTAATAAAAATTATACATCGCTGCGTGCAGATCAACCACGAAGAAAGAGTATGGGGGATTGAACTCCACTAGGCTGGGTAAGGGAGGGGGGCTGAGAGACTAGGAAAAGGGGCTGAGCTTGAGGGCTTAACCCAAGGGAATATTATAATGTATTTCCTTAGATTACTAAAGTTTGGGGAAATAAACCCAGTTATCCTAAGTTCCGTTGGGAGGAGGAACGGGTTCCAAGTGGAGAGGAACGTGCTCTTGGAGAGACAAGTGTCACCTAGGACGCATGCAAATTTATGTTGGAATTTCCACTGTTGTTGGGGGTTCATGAACTATTCTGGCCATCTTTCCTGAGGAGTTCACTCTCAGCATTGGGACCAGGCGAGCCATTCATTGCCTCGATTCACTCACGCATTGAGCAGGCACACAGTCAACCAATTCCGCCATTGTTAAACTCTTTACCTTCGTGAACCTGTGTAAATTGCTGAGCCGTCCCTTGCCTTACCAGGGTTTGCTACTGTGGTTACCTGGTTGACTTAAGAGCTTGTTTGAAGAGGCAAGTTGTCAGGCCCGTGGGTAACTCTCCCAGGTGAGAGAGTGTGGATAGAAGAAGCAGGTTGTTAGGCTTGTGAGCAACTCTCTCCAGGTGAGAGAGTGTGCTAAGGAAGTGAGTTCTCCTGGAGGGAGTCCAGTAGCAGTTACAGAGCTCTGAGAATTCCGTCAGGCCTGTTGTTGAAGCCTTGGAAGCAAGGTGGAGCAGTCGATGGACTATGTGACAGTGAAGGTGTACAGTCCTGGGGTGGGACAGGTATGTGGGGAATGAGAGTCTGTGAGCAGTGGGCGTAAGTGGCTCCTTGGAGGAAATCCTTGCTGTTGTACTGTGTAACTTCCTGTTGTCCCTGCCTAGCTTAGGAATCCCTTGCTCGGTGTAGTTTAGTCCCAGCTCGGGGGTGACCCACTACTGAGAGTGATGAGCAGCGTGGTCTATGGCTGGGAGGTTCGTGGAAGGTCTGCACACAGTTGGTGGACTTCTATTAAAAGATAAGTACCACTTTTATGTTCATTTACATGCTGTGTTATAATTGATGACTAATGCCTGTATATGCTGTATGTGTAGGCTTATTGTTATTTCTTCATTAATATGTGTATTAGCAGAATATGTTGTTTGTTTATGTTTATATATATATGCAGATGACAATTGTTATTTCTATGAGGTAGCATTTCCTGGTCTAGGTGGCCTGGAGGTGTATGATGTTTCCACAAGTATCTCTGTGTAGCATAGCCCAACAGGTTAAGGATGGGTATGCTACAAATTGGTATCCGAGATGTTTACTAAGTGACGTTGCCCGACCTGTGTGGTGGCTGGGGACGTTACAAATTGGTATCAGAGCGTTATCTGAGGTAGCATGGCTCGACTTGGGTGGCTGGGGATGTTACAAAATGGTATCAGAGCGTTATCAGAGGTATCATGGCCCGACTTGGGTGGCCGGGAATGTTACAAAATGGTATCAGAGCCATGGTTTCAACACTGAGCCTGGATGGGCCATGTTAGTGGAAGTTGAAGCAAAAGTTTCGGAAAGGAATTGTGGTCGAAATGGACAAAATTCAAGTTCAAAGCCCATGGTTTCAACACCAAACCTGGATGGGCCACGAACGAGGAATTGGAGTAAAAGTCCCAGAGGGTTTTGATGTACAGAGTGCCAGAAGGGTGTTGAGAGAACACTTGGACTGTGTTCAGAAGCTCAGGAGGTATAACGGTGAAAGGAATGGCAACAATGAAAGAAACCACAACAACTGTGGTGTTGGGCCGTGGGACCTGTTCGGGAGAAGGAGGATCCTTCACAACCGTCGGATCTTGAAAAAGGTGCATGAGAGTTAACCTCCAAGTCCTTCAGACTTCTCGACTTCGGCCAAGTTTATGAGTTATAGAGCAAAAGGGGCCGAAGCTCGAAGTTTCGAAGTCTCGGAGTGGATTTACACCGTAGATCTGGGGAGAAGTGCTTGACCGTTGGTTTTGACCAAGGACAAATCATAATCATTTGATCAAGCCAAGAGCAAAAGGTAAGGCACAACAGTGAAAAGAAGATCTCAACCGTTAGATCTGCACGTGGGTGGTTGTGAGCCATAGATCTCACAACAGTTCTTAAATTCAGAGTTTGGGAGAAACAAAGTGTGCTAAGGCGCAAACTCTCGAAGTCCGGAGTTCATTTGGACCGTTCGTTAAAAGAGATGCGTGTTAGAAGATCGACTTATTCGGAGTTCGGCATTCGGGAGAATTGGAGTGTGCTAGTGTGGAATCTCCTGAAGCCGAAGATCCGAAGTGGCGTGGCATGATGATGTCACCTGTGGTGATGTGGACCTTTCCTAGACATGCCACGTGCCACATCCGTAATTGTTGACAACTGTACTATGTGGACCCCGAAAGGTAAAGAAGTTCGGGAGTTCGGAGTTCGGGAGATTTGAGGAATGCAAGTGTAAAATCTCTCGAAGCCCGAAGTGACGTGGTTGCTGATGTCACCTGGGATGACGTGGACACATGGGATGTGTGCCATGTGTTAGTGAGTTAAGAACCTTTGGAAGATAGAAACACCAATTAGAACGTGACACGTGCCACTCGTCATATTGGGCCACGTGTTCGCTTCTAGTATTCCGCCACATGGCACTCTTCTTGAGCATGGTTAGTGGGGCCCCTGATGGTCACATGGGACGCGTGGTGTCAGATCCCAAGGTCCGGAGACTTGACACTCTAGAAGAAATGGTTCGTGATGGAATGGGAGGAAGAAATCCCCGAAGTTCTGTAGCGCTGAAGTAACGTAACGTGATGACGTCCCGGGGGTGACATGGAAGTATTTGGAGATTCGCAGTTCGGGAGTTTTGGGGTGTGCAGATGTGAAATCCTCCGAAGTCCTGGAACCTCGAAGCTCCGAAGTCCCGAAGATCGAAGGGACGGAGTTAATCTCGACTGTTGATCAGGAAACGACACTTGGCAATAGATGTAACAGCCCAGAGACTTAGCACTTCGGAAAGATTGAGAGTATGGACAGTCCGAAAACCCCGAAGCCTGGAGTTCCGTAGTAAATATCAGCCGTTGGATGTTGGGAAGCCGAGGACCGTTGATCCACCCCACTTCGCAAGTTCGCCAATGCGACACTCCGGGAGATTTGTTGTGATGTGCTTTGCAAACCACCGAAGGCCGGAGTCCCAGAGTTCTTGTCCACCGTAGATTTGAACAGAGAATGTGGACCGTAGATCCACTGTCCTTCGTGAATTCGCTAGTTCAATGTTCTATGATGTTTGTGATGTGCGGAAAGGGAAACCTCCGAAGTTTCGGAGCCCCAAGGTCCTAAAGCTCCAGATAAGCGCCTATCAGACTAGCGCTTGGTCACAGCCGATGGTCACATGAGATTGGGGGCCAAAGAAAGAGGGCTAGTGCCCATAAATTATTGTTTTAGAATAGAGAAGGGCTTAGAGATAGAGCCCGTGGGGTCCATGATTGAACATACCTTCATTGAAAGAAGTAAAGAAGGTATGTAAACCTGAAGAGAGGATCCAACAAGGATCCAAGAGCCAATTCGACTCTGTGAAATAAAAACAGTTGTACAAAGATCGCCTTCCAGAAAGCACCATTGTGCAAACAGTTATAACTTTCTGCTCAGTATTCTAAATTGAGCAAGGAGGCAATCATTGGAAAGGTCTTGGAAAGAGGATTCTAGGTATTCATCCATCTGCGATACATGATAATGCATGAACCATAAGTTCATATGGAGATGCAAAGAATGGGAATAAGGAAGGAAGGTTTTATGGAATATGAAAGAGTTTGGAGATAAGATGTGACATCTTCAAGGATCAGTCCCGCAGTTGGAGATAGCACCTCCATTATTGCTATCAGAATGCGCAGTGGAAGCATGGCATGAAGGTCATCAAATATGGCATGATAGAAGTTGAATATGCATGTCATAAGGCTAAATCAAATTGCTTCAAGAAAGAAGTTGGTGTTAATTAACCAAGGTTACTCAAAGAACATGATTGGAATTATAATTCATTCATGCAGAAGCTGGATCAAAGGAATCCAAATAATAATGGAATGCTGAAAATTAATATCAACATACTATGTGGTTGCAAGTATGCAAGGTACGCAAGGAAGGACTCCTGGATGGAGTCAAGTCCATGAACATCCTAAGATAATGGAAGAAGAATTCATGAGGTAGATATCAAGTCAAGAATAATTTAAAAGTGAAATGATTTCTAAAGAGAAAACAAAAAGTAACCAGGAAGAAAATGGTTCTATGCATGGGTTTGAATACAGAGGAGATGGTGCCTGACAAGAATCCATCTTAAGTGACATAGAGCCATGAATGGCAACCAAGAGGTTGTAGGTATCACTTGAAGCTATGATGGTAAGGTAAAAGAAGTACTTTCAGTTAATTCCATGCAGATAGCAAAGGAGGCATATGTGCATCCTTACAGTATGCTAGAGATTGGCTAGGCAAGTCAAGCTTGAGGCTAGTTGGCAAAGAGAAGAGAAGAGTACAAGAAAACCTCAAGTACTAAAGTATCCAGTCAGGAAAGGGCTGAAGGAGTTTAGTTCCAAAGAGTAACTGGATATTGAAGATCCAAAGTCTATAAGACAACATGTTTGGAATTATAATTCATCTAAATATGAGTTAGGATAGTAGGATCCAAGGAATAAATGAAAGTTGAAGGTTAATATCAGATGAGTATTTGGTTGTAAATGCAAAGACAACCAAAAGTGATTTGGCTGGAAATGCAAAGGGCAACCAAGGGTGATTGGGTGGAAAGTGCTCAGGACAGAAATAATCACATACAGTGACTAGAATGAGAGCACAAGAAGATTCAAGAATCCGAGAAGAATTAAAGACTTATGGGATCAACAAGGAAAAGTTTTATAGGGAGAAAGAAGTTGCTGCAATTTTTGTGGCAACAAGTATGTTATGGCTTGTTGGGACAGCCAAAGGAAAGAATGCTTGCATGTTTGCAAGTGTTGCTGTTAATGTTGCTGCATATGGAAGGAAGCAACAAAAAGCTGAAGTGTTGGTTATAAGTCTGATAAAAGAAGCAGGAAAGCTTCTACTGTCATCAACTAAGCATGTAACATCAAATTTGTAATGGCAGCTATGCGGGTAAGTATTCTCTTTTGAAATTATGTTGCATAATTGCCAAAGGGAAATTCAGGTAAGAATTTTCCTCGATTGAATTTTTATGATGCACAGGATGGCAGTATTTGAATGCATTAACATGAATAAGAAACCACTAGAGGTGGTAAAGGCTAGAGGGCTATTATAGTTATCAAATCTTTTATCTTTTGAATGCACACACTGACATAGTAGAATGTCATGTTAATTTGGTTATGGGGTAATAACCAAAGAAATAAAAGATAAGAATTTGTTATAGGAATGAATGCCAGTAAACCTAGCCATGTATGACACCAAGACATGGTTGGATATGGCAAAGTATAGATATGGAAAGGTTACGAACCACACAGGTACCAAAAGCTTCCTACCTTTAAATAAAACTTGGACTACAACCTTTTTGCTAATACTAATGAACACCACAGAATTATATTCTTGGTGTAGTGTTCGGGTCGAAAAGGAAGGCATCCAATTAATTGGGAAGACAATAGGAAGTGTGTGGGGAATGTGTCAAGACATCGGCCATAATTCCAACTTATGGATGGTGAAATACATGACTGAGATAAAGAGCATTATGTAATTCAATGCAAGGTGCATTGAATAAATATGCATTGAGAATTGCACTCATGCATAGTGAGTGATAGAATTGGTTACTTAATGCATCTGCTGAATGTATTTTGTAAGTACATGCATATATATTATTGCATGGAAATAATTGTTACTAACAGCTGAAATGTTGTTAACTCATGAAGTTGAGGACATTCCGGGAGTTGTTAGACATTGCAACAAGAAAGTTGCAAGTCAAGTAGTCACGTAAGCATCGACTACAGAAAATTTCTTGTTCAGAAAAAGAAGTAATGAACTTACATATATTAATTATGAACATGCATATGCATAGAATGATGAGTCATTCTGTTTTGTTAACTTGTTTGTTAATTGTGATTGAATTGCTAGGTGTAGGCAATTCTAAGATCACTGCATAAGGTTTTATACATATTGCAATTGACTTATGATGTACAAGAAATACTAACAATTTGTTGGCTGTATGCAAGATGAAGCATTGTAGGAAAAATGGTATGCAGTTTGGTGCTTGTGGAAAACCACAAGGAAAGCTGCATTCCTAATATGGCAACAACCAAGAAGAATTATGCAATAGAATTTCATGTTTTGGGGGAAAGTTGAATTCCCTTTGAACGAAGTTTGAGTTCCTAAATGAATTCTTTTATGTTCTCTCATGATAACTGCATGTGGGTGATGCAGATGAGATGATATTGATTGAAGTTGGAATGTTGACTGCAAAGAGTAGCTCAGGGAAGATGCTTATTGAAGACAACAAATCTTACCCTGTGGATCCCCGGTGGCTCTGGGTGTGTGTACAGTTCTCCTTGGGTTGCCTTGGAGAAGGTTGGAGCCTTGGAGCCCTAGAGGGAGAAGTGTCGGGATAGGTTCCTGGTATGAGGCCTGGAGGGTACCTGGAGACCTCTGAGGGAAGTTGGAACTCTTGGAGCCACGATGCTCTGAGACTGCCTGTCTGGCCTGTGCCATGTGGGGAATGAGAGACCGTTTGTTGGAGTGCTACTGAGGTTTGGTACCTTGGCTTAGACTATGTTGATATGGATTGTGGACCGTGGCTATCTTGGGAAGCCATTGCCCTGATGGAGTCATAACCCTGCTTAGGGGTGGAAGGTCTTCTCAATCAAAAGATAAGTATCAATTCTCTATTCATTGTATGCTGTGTATCTTGTATACAGGTTATAATGTTATTAGAATTGCATGTATATATATTGCATGTATGTTCTCTGCTTTCAAATGAAGAGGTGAATGAGCAGAGTGTTTATGTCTGTGGAGTCATAGCCCCTGCTGAGAGTTTATCAACAGTGAGATCTAAGGCTGGATGGAATGTCGTGGATCTACAACCATTCGGTGCTTTCAAAGAGCTTTAATTGAGGCATGTAATAAGGAACAATGAGCTGAATTCTTCCTGAAGCAGCTCTATGGAACAAAGCAAATGAATTCCAGCTGCAGTATGAACACCAGAATTGGTGCTTGAAAGTAGAGCACAAGGTGGATAATAGGCTTCCAATAGCTAAGGCTTGGAGCTTTTTGAAGAATTTTTGAATTGTATATGTACAAACAAGTTGCACCGAGGACAATGCAAAAATAAGGGGAGGGGATTGTAATATCCCCCTGCAGAGCCCCAATTGTAATTATGAATTGTAAACATGTTTGTTAGGCTGGTGAGCTGAGTTATAATAAGCTAGGAGGCTTACGTGATGATTAGGCCAGAGAGCCTCGGATGCTAAGGCCAGGAGCCTGTTTTGTATATGTAATTATGCAAATCATTAATAAAAATTATACATCACTGTGTGCAGACCAACCACAGAGAAAGAGTATGGGGGACCGAACTCCACTGGGCTGGGTAAGGGAGAGGGGCTAAGAGACTAGGAAAAGGGGCTGAGCTTGAGGGCTTAACCCAAGGGAATATTATAATGTATTTCCTTAGATAACTAAAGTTTGGGGAAATAAACCCAATTATCCTAAGTTCTGTTGGGAGGAGGAACGGGTTCCAAGTGGAGAGGAACGTGCTCCTGGAGAGACAAGTGTCACCCAAGACGCATGCAAATTTATGTGGGAATTTCCACCGTTGCTGGGGGTTTATGAACCATTCTGGCCATCTTTCCTGAGGAGTTCGCTCTTAGCATTGTGACCAGGCGAGCCATCCGTTGCTTCGATTCACTCATGCACTGAGCAGGCACGCAGTCGGCCAATTCCACCATTGTTAAACCTTTTACCTTCATGAACCTGTGTAAATTGCTGAGCTGTCCCTTGCCTTACCAGAGTTTTCTATTGTGGTTACCTGGTTGACTTAAGCGCTGGTTTGAAGAGGCAAGTTGTCAGGCCTGTGGGTAACTCTCCCAGGTGAGAGAGTGTGGATAGAAGAAGCAGGTTGTTAGGCCTATGAGCAACTCTCTCCAGGTGAGAGTGTGTTGAGGAAGTGAGTTCTCTTGTAAGGAGTCCAGTAGCAGCTACAGAGCTCTGAGAATTTCGTCCAGCGTGTTGCTGAAGCCCTGGAAGGGAGGTGGAGCAACCAATCGACTGTGTGACAATGAACATGTACACTCCTGGGGTGGGACAGGTATGTGGGGAATGATAGTCTGTGAGTGGTGGGCGTAAGTGGCTCCTGTTGAAATAATGTAACTGCGAAGAGCATTCTTATTATTATTTTGTTATTGGATTAAATCCCCATTGTGGATTAATCATGTCATTATTATTATTGGATTAAATCCCCATTGTGGATTGATCATGTCATATTATTATTATTGTTATTGGATTAATCCCCATTGAGTATTAATCATGGCGGTAATTGTATAAGGACCAAATCCCCTTTTGCGGATTGGTCATCAGACAATTACAAAGTGC
>JASDQU010365839.1:0-11581 GCA_032191745.1 Picea mariana
CATGCACCGAGTAGGCGAGGTTGCTTACGAGCTAGAGCTTCCAGAGGGGAGCAAGATTCATAACGTGTTCCACGTGTCTTGCCTCAAAAAGGCAGTGGGACAATTCATTAGCACATCAGAGGAGCTTCCCCGTTGGATGAGGACGGACAGTTGGAGTTAGTTCCAGAGGAGGTTTTGGAGTTCCGGGAGAGGAAACTTAGGAGCAGGGTCATCAGAGAGTGTTTGATCAGATGGAGAGGGCTTCCAGTAGAGGACGCGACTTGGGAGAGCAAGCAGGTGTTGCAGCATCCTGGACTGGTATTGCTTGAGGACAAGCAATTTCGAGAATGGAGGACTGTAATGTCCCTTTCCAAATAGGAGCTCCAGAGAGGAGGCTTAATGGTCTAAATTGCCCCGTTAGACTATAGCCAGGGCCAAAGAGGGGTAAACAGGGTTACTAGAGGTCACTCTAGTCACAGGTGTTATATTCGAAAAGTGACATTGAGCTAAAAAGGGTTAAAAGTGTTTTTAAGTCATTATGAGCTAAAAATAGAAGTCAACAGTGAATTAGGGTTTCAACAATGATTTAGGGTTTTGGAAGTCAATAGTGAATTAGGGTTTCAGCATGATTTAGGATTTTGGAAGTCAACAGTGAATTAGGGTTTCAGCATGATTTAGGGTTTTGGAAAGCTATAAAGGAAGGGTCAGCGACCTAATTCATTATTATGCAGATTGTGACTTGTCATTGAGGAGAAGAGGTGCATCTCAGGAGAGATAGTTCAGTGTATTCCAGGACGAAGACACCAGTTGGTTGATTTCGGTGTTGAAAGACACCCTAGTCATGGGGAAGATCATCCAGGTCTTCCATCATTCTTCATTGATTCCGCAGTGCTCCCATATTCCGAGTATCATCTTTTAGTTGCTTATTTGTATTCCAGCTAAGATCCTTTTGTCCTTTGATCTAGTCGAGTGTTGTTATTTTATTAAGCCGCAGTTGTTTATTTGTATTCCGGCTAAGATCCTTTGTCTGTTGATCTAGTAGAGTATTGTCAGTTTATTCAGCCGCATTCGGCCATTTTGTAATCCACAGAGATATCATAATACAAACTTTGCAGTCCTTTGTCGCATTTATTATTTGTATGATCATTTATATGCTGTAAACCTTTGATCCTACACACCCATTAGTAGCGTTTCCTAGACTAGCCAAGTCAGGAACATTACAATTTCCTCCCAAAACTATCCACCAACTAGATCCTGCAAAGACAAATGAGCACACCCTTCAAGGATCACAAGTCATAACATCATGATAAGTGAATCCAATCAATAAATGAGCCACCTAAGCATGTGCATCAAAGATCACTATATCAAACAATTGATTGCTCAAAGACACTATGCGACTTTTCAAGCTTGAATATGGGAGGGTTGACGAGGTGTACTATTGGGTAGATCTTTCCTTAGGTCAAGGAGAGTTTCCAAGAGATCCCTCTCTAAGGCATGTAAAGTGGATAAAGTGGTTGGAGTCAAGATTCAATGGGCATAGGGGTCGTAGTGTCTCATTCATGGGTGTCTTTGTAGAGGGTGTGTGGTACCGTCGTCTGCAATGCAGATTTTCCAAGCCCATTAATTGTCATTCTTTTATCTTTCATAATTTTAAGAAGAGGTTGAAGGTCACTGCGCTGGCGTGGTGACCAGATGATGGCAATGTCACCAAGAAATACCTAGTGGAAATGAGAGTTGAGGTTATGTACCTTGGGAGGTGTTCCCCCATGTGTTTGTGTCTCCTAAACACATGTGGGAAGTACTATGTACTTTGTGCCTTGTACTTTATGTCTAATTTCACTTTGACTTAGGAGTTTTAAGTCAAAAGTGAAATTTTGTCATTTATGCCTAAAATGACCATTAATTCACTTTGTGGGTGAATTAGAGACATAAAGTGAACTTAGGGAACTTAACCCAAACTGGGTTTTTGAGTGAGATTCTTTTGGAGGGATCTCAACCTTTGATTAGATGGGAGATGGGATGATCTCAGCCATCCGTTTCTTAGATTTCCTTATGGAGGTTCAAGAGGGGTGCAAAGGGCAAAGGAGAGCTCATAAGTTCATTTGCTCACTTGGAGAGAATGAGAGGGAGCTTTGGCATGAGGTTTGTCGCATGAGGTGAGGCTAGCTTGGGCACATATCTTCATGGACAGAGGCATCTAGCTTGGAGCCTGGTTTATTTACTGAGGAGCTTCCATTGTTGTGGAGAGAATTCAGGGTATTCATTTAACATGGGTTCGGCACCAGTTGCTTGGAGTATTAAAAAGAAACCTACAGTTTCTCTCTCCACAGCAGAAGAAGAGTATAAAGCTGCAGCAACAACAGCATGTGAAGCAGTGTGGTTAAGAAGAATTATGGAGGATCTACATGAGCAGCAGGAACAACCCACTCAATTGATATGTGAAAATCAAAGTGCTATTCAAATGACAAATAATCCAGTTTTCCACAAGAAGACCAAGCATATTGATATTTAGTATCATTTTGTTCGAGATTTGGTTCAGCAAAGTGTGATCAAGGTTATGTATTGCAGAACAAAAGATCAGGCAGAAGATACATTCACCAAAGCACTATCAAAGGAAAAGTTCTGCAAATTCAGAGATGATCTTTGAATATTTCCAAATGATTATTATGGGGGAGAAATGTTGGAATAATGATTCATTTGTATGTTCTAGATTAATTGTTGTTAGTTGTTATATCTTGAAGGTCTAATTAGAATTAGGGAAATATGCTTGAGAGATTTGTGGAGAGAGTGTTGAGTGAATTAAGGAGCAATTGTTGAGAGATTATAGGAGATGATAGTTTTCCGAGACATCTCCTCTCATGTATAAATGTATGTTTTGGTAATGAAAAAGTTTGAGCTGGGTGTGCATTATTGTTTAATTCATTTGCTCCATTAATGTGCTGGTGTGTTTCTTCATATGCAGCTATATTAAGTTACAACAGTCGAGGGTATCACCATTACCCATCCAATTAATTACAGGCAATATATCTTATGAAGTATCATTTCTCATTAAAGGATGGAGATTCCAATTCAAAAACCAACTAAGAAAGAAATTGTTGATGAAGCACTGCTTTTAGATCTACTGACAATTATAGGTGCTAACTATTTGACAAAAGGGAAAAAAGGGAAAAAAACATAACAGCTAAAGCTTTAAATACTCACAGAATCAGAAAACTGTGTCTTTCTAAGTTATCTAGTAATAAAAAGTAGTATTGAAATATTAAATGCGCAGTGGCTCAAATTTCAATCCTGATAGCAGTTTGTGCTTGCTTCGCTGGGATTTGGGGACGAATCTATAAAACACTTCAAGTTTCAAAGACGCAGCAATTGCTATCACACTGGTGAAAGAAAATAACTAACATCTAGAAACTCGATATAACTGTGACAGTACAGCACTGAATATTGGCAATTATTATTCCCATAATTAATGAAAATAAACAACTTCCAGATAGCATATTGATATGACCTTACAGCATGGCAGATTCAGCATCCCAGAAGTACTAGATATTTTACCTCGTCAGCAGTGAGAAGAAGAACATCACTTATGCTCAGAATCCTTCTAAGTGTTGCTTGTTGCTCAGGAGTCCCATGAAGAAGGGATTTGTTACGTGGCCCTGGATCAAAAAAGATGGCAGTCCCTGCATCCCTTGCACATTCAAGTGTAGAAACAATTAAACCAGGAGAGAATTCATCAAATGCGAAGCCATTGCAGAACAAAACTTTCGACTGCTTAATCGTCCTCTCAGCTTTTGCAGATAATTTATTGATCCAGCTGAATGCAGGCTCCTTGTTAAAATCGAAGCGACTGCAATTGAAACAATAATCAAAACTCTTGAGGTACAGGAAACAGGAAAGAAAACCCTACTTCTCAATAAAAAGAACAGAAGTACTACATTACCTTTGCCAAAATGACAAAGCAAAATAAAAGTTTCAAATCAATTTACTTTTTTCAGTCTCCCATAATTTAAGCATAGTCAGAGGAGGTGAAGTTAAAAATATTTCTCTATCCCAAAGCCATCAATACAAAAAAAATACATAAATAACTTGCAGATAAAAGAGGAAAAGCATACAAAGTCCAGAGTCCAGACATGAAGATTAGCATCCCACCTAATCCAGCCATAATATCCATAATATATATGCATTGTATGTAAAAGAAATAGCAATTCCAAGAACGATTATGGTAACACAGACAAATGGCACTGCCAATCATGCCCAGTAAAAAGCCAATCAAGAAAATAAAAAGTAAAGAGCGTTTCATGGAGAGAAGAGACCAATATTAATCCTGAGCTAAGTTCTTATGAACATATGTCAACCACTGTTGAATATATCTCCGATATTTCGGAAATATTGGAAATGTCGCCGACATTTTCACCCTCCCGATATTTTCTTCACAAAATTTCACGACACATCCGACACAATGAAAGTGTCTCGACACTTTCATTCTCTCGCAAGAAATTGGCAAAGTGTCGCAGGTCTATGGAATGTGTCGGCCTGCTGAGAAGACCCGCGGAAAAAAGTGCGCCTAAACTCATGATAAAAATCTTCTATTAAAACTATTTCCGAGAACCTTAAAAATATTATTTTAAGAAATAAAATATTAAGATGATATACGCACCTTAATATCATCTTAATATTTCATCATGATACCCATGATGATATTAATCATGATATGCACCTAGTCTACATCAGATTATAGTCTAAGCTCCAGGGTCATGATATCGCTATATTGACTATCATGATATAATATTAAGATTATATGGTGGCACTAGGGTCACTATAATCATGATTAATAACACTGGGGCATGGTGCCTTATCATGATTAATAATATCTAGGTGCCTTATCACCTGATATTAAGATTATATGGTGGCACCTATTATTCTATCATGATATACGCATCTTAATATCATCTTAATATTTCATCATGATATTCATGATGATATTAATCATCATATCCATGATGATATTAATCATGATACGCACCTAGTCTACATCAGATTATAGTCTAAGCTCCAGGGTCATGATATCCATGAGACTGATTATGGTGTCTTCCACAATAGTCTTTATTTTTAATACTTCAACATGTTTCAGAATTTTCAGTTTAGTAACGATATGTGACCACTTGACATCTTATGCATCTTATTTATTGATTGTATTTTCATATTTATGTAGCAAAGTGTTTATTTGATATTGTTGTTGTTTTAAAAGTTTAAAAAATTGAAAAAAATGAGTGTTTTTGTATTTTTTTGAGGTCTTGCGACATTTTCCGACATTTTCTGCCGATGTCGCCGAGAAGTTACATTCTGGACCCTCACCGACACTTTCCCCGACACAACATATACAGCATTGATGTCAACCAAACTGTTAGAAGGTACTCTTTTCAGAGAATAAAGGTGACCCATGCCCCAGTGCAGTTTTGGTGGTTCTGCACCGGCACCAAGATCCTTGCTCTGCCAAACACCAAGTTACTTCAGAACCAGCCCTGTGCCAGGCCCCACATCTGCACCAACATCAGTAACCAAGCGCCAACACAACAACAACTCAGCTAGCCACCTCAACACCAGCGCAAAACCAAGTGGACCCGCACAAATAGACACAAAAGATGATCAAAGCTGACCAGGGCATCAGCAGACCCATGCATAAACTAGTGATCAATTCTGGCTAAGCCAGTGCATGCACTAGCCAACCAGATATCGTGTACCAAAACAATGATCAACATTAGGCACAATTCCCAAGACCAAATGTTCTTGATTGTTAGAGTTAGCATATAATGATGGTCATATGATAAAATTGTAATGTACTTTAGGTGAGCACTTAAGAGACTTACTGTCACATATCATAAATAGAGTTGTGTTAGATTAGGTTAGAGATTAACTAACAAAGTTGCATGGCAGCGGAGTCCCTGCCAGGTTGGGATGGGAGTAAAAGCGACCTAGTACAGAGACGTGGCTAGAAAGTTGAAATACATTGAAATACTTTTATACATAGGAAATGTGTACTTTTGTAATGGATTGCTGGTTCTCGGGTTGGCGATATACAAAAAGCACCGACAGTTCTGCGATACAATAATTGGGCCTTTGATGTTCTTTGCAATACAGAAATCGAGGAGTGGAGTTGCAGACTATAGAAATTCATCACAAATAAAAAAATTATACATACGAAATATGTACTTGTATAAAGTAGATATTTAGTTTTATACATATGAAATTTCTACTTTTATAAAGTATGGGGAAGAGATTTTATAGAGGATGCAGGAAGCCCTCATTGCATACTTAACCAGTTTTTGGATCGCGGGTTCTCGGGTTGGCGGGTTCAAAATTGGGCCTCTAATGTTCCATGGCCTACAAATAGCACCGACAGTTCCGCAATATACAAAATGACAGGCGGAGTTTAGTTTGCTTTAAAACTAAGGCTTTTCTTGGACAAAAAGACATAGCATTGCCGAATTAGTTTTCTTTGCACACGTTTTATAGAGCATGCAAGGAGCGGTCATTCCATACTTCACCAGTTTTTTGGATCGCGGGTTCTCGGGTTGGTGGTTTCAAAAATGGGTCTCTGTTGTTCCGTGCCCTACGAATAGTATCAAGAGTTCCACAATATAGAAATTAACAAGCGGCGTTGCGTGTCTATTACATATCTCTGGAAATTACATCAACATCATTAAAGACCAAAAAATTAGCATACAATAGGAGACAAGAAATGTAGCATATCCGAATTAGTTTTATTTGGAACAAACAAGAAAGGTTCCTAGAAATCCAAAATTTAGTATACAATAAGGGCATTGTCGAATCAGTTTTCTTTGTAATTTATCAAAAATTAATAATGTCTGTTACATGTTTCTCAAAATTGGCGGGTTCAAAATTGAGTCTCTGATGTTCTGTGGCCTACAAATAGCACCGACAATTCCGCGATATACAAAATGAGAGGCAGAGTTGCGGACTATAGAAATTTACAAAAAATTAATGTCTGTTATACAATAGAATAGTAATAACGTTTTCCCGAATTAGCTTGCTTTAAAACTAAGGCTTTTCTTGGACAAAAAAGATATAGCATTGCCGAATTAGTTTTCTTTGTACACGTTTTATAGAGCATGCAAGGAGCGGTCATTCCATACTTCGACAGTTTTTGGATCGTAGGTTCTCGGGCTGGTGGTTTCAAAAATGGGTCTCTGTTGTTCCGTGCCCTACAAACAGCATCGAGAGTTCCGCGATATACAAATTGAGAAGCGGCGTTGCGAACTATACAAATTTATTATAAAATAAATAATGTCTATTACATATCTCTAGAAATTACATCAACATTTAAAATATCAACGTCGTTGAAGACCAAAAAATTAGCATACAATAGGAGACAAGAAATGTAGCATATCCGAATTAGTTTTATTTGGAACAAACACGAAAGGTTCCTAGAAACCCAAATTTTAGTATATAATAAGGGCATTGTCGAATCAGTTTTCTTTGGAATTTATCAAAAATTAATAATGTTTGTTACATGTTTCTGGAAATTTAAATGCCTTTGTCATATAGACTAAGATTGGGGTTCCCACGGACCATAAAAAGAAATAAGTACAAGAATTAGGAACGTTGAAAGAAGTGCACAACGGTAGAGAGGAAGACCTGAAAAGAAAATATTGGAAGTTAAGAGTGTTTGGTTACAATTTTCTATTGAAAGAGGACATAAGAGGATTGATAAAGAAGAGAAGATGACAGCATAGACTTAAACTAGATTGATAAAAAAAAACAAGATCGCAGTATAAACTTACTATGAAGCCCATGCATTTTTGTTGCTGTCGTTGATGGGCATTGTAGTCCTGTTGATGGGTTGTTGCCCTCCCTGGACAAGGCCGTCCATTCTCTCTTGAAACCATTCTTCGATTTAGCTTTTCATGGGGGTTGTGTTGGTTTCATCTCGGATTTCTATGTCGTAAAGGTCGTTTTCTAATTTCCTTAGATCCATTGAAATACTATGCAGAGTCCGTTCAATTTCTTCATTGTGTGAGGCATAGTCCAGTACCCAGTGCTCGTGCTCATCTAGACGATGTTCAAGTATGCTGTAAAAATTTTCGAAAGACAACCCCTTTAAAATATCAACTTGTTCCTTGAAGGCTTCTTTGGTGACTGACAAGGATTTAAGAATTAAGTTAGCATCTTGAACCTCGTTGGTAGTTCCGGCTAAATCCAGCTGGAGCAGGCTTGTGAATAAATCTTCCTTTTCTAATATGACTTGTTTACATGACTTGATAATGAGCTGCAGGTTGTCAACTTTCTTTTGCCGGCATGCTTTTACTTTTTTGGTGCGCTTTGGCAAGGGGAGTTTCTCCTGTCTTCTTTTCAGTTCCGATGTGTTGTCGACATATTTGGCAAAAGGGGCCAGTACCTGATCACAGAAAAGATGTTCATTTTTTAAATTCGTCTCCAATTGTTCCACCAAATCATTGGCCTTCTTTCCAAAAGAAACTAAATTTTGCGGTGTTTCCCAGGCTTCAGTAACTACCTGCATTCTTTTGTTGATGTTATTCTCTACAAGGGCTCTAGAGCATGCAAGGAGGGTAGAGGATACTTTCATCGTCGCTGCAGTGGTAGCAGGAACGATTTTTGCGAAAGGACTAGCAAATTCTGGAGTTGCAAGGAAAGCCTGCTCAAATTCGTTGAGGCGTTGTTTCATATTGGCATTTTCTGTCTCAAATCCTCCAATGGAATCACGAAGAATGTCACCGGTTCCCTGGTGAAATTTGCAGATTTGGGACGGCGGCATTTCGCTAAAGTTAATCTCTGCGCGAGATTTGCCTTTCCTATTTGTTACATCTCTCTTTTCAATGACCAGACTTTTAGATTGGCTGTCAAAAATAGCGCTCTGGATTATGAAGGATTCATCTATGTCAGAAAATTCGGTGTCCAATATTTCCACCGCGGACGACCCAATTTACTGCATGTGCTCAGCTTCAATTTCAAGTTGTAGTTTTCCACTTTCAATTTGGGGTTCCTCTGCCTGCCCTACATTGTTTTTTCTCTTCTTCGTCAGTGGAATTTTGTGAGAACTATCAATATTTATGCGAGAAGGGTTCTTATCTCCTCCTCCATTCGAAGATTTCTGGGTTGCTTTCTTACTGGGGTGGACCGTCGAAGCGATGCTCCGTGATGTCCTGCTCTTGGGAGTGTTGGCGGGGGACTGGATACTCTTCTCACCGAATACTTTTCCATGTTGTCTGTACAATTCAGTGGCGCTTTGCAATCTCTCTGCGTCACAATCGACAGAAGCAGGATTGTTGTCGAAACTATTCCTATCTTGGGTCAGGTGTGTATGGATAAAAGAGGTGTTAAAGCCAACACCCAGTAAATGTTCTCGAAAAATGCCATTAGGGTCGAACCCTTTTAGCCTTTCAGCGTACGTTAGGTTCAATTTCTTGAAATGGGCTGTAAACTCGTCAATCTTGTTGATGTTTTTGCACACGAAGTCTCCGACTTTCCAGGGCAGAGGAATGAACTGTTTTTTTTTCTTGTCATGGAAAAAATGCAACCAGTGGTTGTATTGCCTTGTTATTTCTGCAACAAACATCTTGTCCGTGATGTGGCATGGAAGGAAGGCAGGATTTTCCTTAGAGCCAAAGACCATGAGGACACTATGATTTTCCTCTTGCTCAAGTGTGCCCTTCCTGTTCAAGAACTTGGTTGCATGGCCAGACATCCGCGGAGCATCCTTGCCTAACAGTAAATCTTTGAAAACTGAGACAAAGCCATTAAAACTTCATAAAAACAATGGGAGGCCTTATGTCTCCACAGGGCCTCGTGCCAAAATGTTACTGGGTCGAATCCACAGTTTATTTTGTTGGAAAGAGAAAGTTTTGGAAACGGACAACAATACACAATTGCAAAAATCAAGTAGGATGACATATAAAATTTATTCGATTCTTTGAATCGTGACAACTGAGAGCAAAGCTCACTCGAAATTAGCTTCCCCCAATCGAAAATGTATTGTTCCTTGGCTGTAAAATACAAAATATAAATAATTATATGGGAAATGCTTGTTGTGGATGCATGTCCCGTTATTCTTGTAACCAGCCAAGCAATTTCCCGGAATGGATTTCTAAAGGAACTTACCTGCAGCCTTGTGATATCTTCAGGAACTGTTGTCGGGTCTTCGAGGAAGTCCGCTAAGATTTCCAACCTGTTATGATGTTTTTCTAGAAACTGTTTGCAGTCTTGTCCTTTGAACGTAAATGTTGGGTTCGGCAATTTTAACATCTCGCAGAAGAGCCGAGGCGACAAAGAAATAGGAGAATGGTCGCGCAGTGGAATAATTCTTTGGCCTGGAATATATTTTTCGACGCACCAAGAGACCACCTCCTTAGAGTCAAAAACCTCAGGAACACAGCCTGCACGAGCGATTCCAGAGGTCCAAATCACTTTGTTTTGGGCGGAACGGGATGAATAGTAAAAGTATGCCCTGGACCACTGAAAGCTCTGGTCCTCTTGTGCAAACATATTTACTGTATCTCCACAAAATTGCTGTCGACCTGGTGCCATAAGTCTACAAGAACGTTTATTTGTTCCAGCCAATGAATGAAATGAAAAGTTGAAAGGGATAATATAACCCTGTGCAAATTTTGGTCGAAAGCGTGTGAATGGAAGATGTCCTCGAGACTTTCATTGATTAATGACAATTTGTACGGTTGTTGCATGATGCGTTGTTAACTAAGTAACTGGATTCGTCCCTACCCCCCTCCGTGTCACGTGTCCAACGAATCGGACACGATTTGCTGGGACACGTGTCCAATTCGTGTCAAATCCGTGTCATGAGCGCGTGACACGTACCTAAATCATGTCCGACACCACTCAAATTCGTGTTCCGAAATTAGGACACGTGTCCCGCAAAAAGGAAGCCTGCGGCCCTCAAAAACGGTTTTAATTTTGTTTTTTTCTCATTTTGCAAACAGGTTGGAGCAACAAGAAAGGGTTAGAGAGCAGCAAAAGGCTTTGGTGGAGTGTGAGAAGGGATTCCAAGTGCCAAGCAAGTGGATTTGTCCACCATTCTTCAAGATATTTTCTACAGCAGCAATCTAATAACTTTGCTACAGCAGTCATGGCTCAATCATCAAGGGCAGCTGGAAGAGGGAAAAAGAAAGGGAGGGATTTTCCCACTAATGTTGTCCCTCCTCCTTCATTTTCAACAGGGTCAGCGAGTGTTCCATCTGCTAGAAGTGAGGCTGCAGCAGCAAGTTCAGAGGCTGAAAAATGTGATATTTTAGCAAGGCAGCAAGTTCAAAAATCAAAGTATCCATTGTGGAAGTATGTCACAAGACATCAAGGGCCCGGGTCCAAGTTAAAGGGGGGAGGTAATATTCTTTGGACATGTAGTTTTTGCAAAACTCAATTTACAAGCACCTACTACCAAGTAAAAGGCCATTTGTTGGGCCAACCTTGTGGAATTGGAGCATGTCCAGGAGTGAATGCATCCAAACGAAGAGAACTCGAAAGAGAGGCCAATGTTGGCAAGGGGATTGTGGCAGCAGCATCTAGGAAAACCAAGAATGAAGATCCTCTTCCATTCTTGAGGAACCCATCTAGC
>JASDQU010365843.1:0-11581 GCA_032191745.1 Picea mariana
CCAAAAGGACTTAGGATAAAAACATATGATGCACATATCTTTTGAAATAATATTAAAATATTATTTCCAGGTTTAAGTCCCCCTAGGCTTAGCCCCTTTCCCATCTTCCATCCCCTAATTCCTTGCCCACTCTGTGGATGCTCAATCCCCCTTCACTCATTCATAGTGGTCGGTCTGCACCTGGCGGTGTTTATATTTTATTAATCGATCTTCATACATACAAGTACATCAGCAGGCTCCTAAGCTTCAACACTTAGGCTCTCTGGCCTAACAAACACATAAGCCTACCAGCTTATACCAAAATTGTCTCACCAACCTATAAAACATGTTTACAATTCATTTCATATATCAGGATTTGCAACGGGGCTCGGCCTTGGGGACACTACAGAAAGTGATTGGAATCTGACGAAACAAGTGCCATTGTGTCCGTCTCATCTTCCTGATTTCAACCATATATTTACTTCATCAAATGGGCTTCATATGCAAAAGATATCACGTTCTATCTGAAAACCCAGACAGGCAAAAAAAAAGGGGGATCATTGTACAGTCCGTACAGTCCCACGTGGCAAGCTGACTGTACAGGCCGTATAGTCGTATAGTTTATGTGGCAGCTCCCAAAGACGACACATGGCAGGTGATGGAGCATGTGATAGGTACAGTTGGAACAGTCAGAGGGTGACACGTGTCACCACTGTAAGGGTGACATGTGGCACAGGCTGATGTGGTAGACACGTGGCAAGGCTAACAGGGCAGTGACGTGGCAGACACGTGGCACAGGCTGATAGGTGGCAGGGTACATGGAAGACTGGTGGACAAATCAATGTTTGACACTTGGCACTTTTTGATTGGTTGTTGAGGTGCCAAGTGGCCCAGTCATGGGTTGCCATGTGGCACCTTGTGGTTGGCTCTCGTGGTTTGTGAAAAATTTATGGTCTCCACCGGGGTCGAACCCTCAACCTCTCCTCCGCGCAATGGATCGACAGGACCAGGCTAACCACTCGGGCCACTGTTGGTGCTTATTAACCATACGACATATATAATATTTGAATTTGGTTGAAATGATATTTGGGGCGGAAAGGGCTGGGGCCTAGCCCCAGCCCGCAAACGTATTACATACCATATGCCCCTGCCATGGAACCGAGCGACAGGACATGGGAGTAAAGCGATAGGGACTAGCCATAGGTCATGGGGAATCCCACGTGACCTGGACCTAACCAAACGAAAAGGGTGAGGGGGTTATGGTTGCTAGCCCCGGTCCTATGATCACGCCGAAGACCAGGAGCTAGGGACAGGCTGCCAGCGCACAACATGTGGAGCTCCCGGCCACATGGCTGCCTCCCATATGACCAGGAGCGCGCGCCCAAAAGGGGTTGTGCCCAAAATTATACAAAAGTGGTTTTTTGTTATATAGTTGAGATTTTCATTGATATTATGCCTGTTATTAATGGATTTTCTCCATTTTTGGAAGATATTGGGCACTTTTGGAGCCTAAATTTTGGGAGGAAGTTGGGGATGGATAACCAACTTCAGATCTATAAAAACCAAGCATGTTGGAGGCCATGGAGGATAGTCATAGCAGAGTTATGTTGAAGGGAAGCCAAGCCAAAGCCATTTTTATGTAGGGAAGCTATTAAGGAGCAGACGCTTATGGGCCATTTCTGGGAGCTCCAGACGTCCGTTTTGCGTGCCGTTTTCTTTACAGGGTTCTAGAGATATGGAAGAACATGACCAGATCATTCTTATAGCCAATTGGCACTACTGCGATGTACTTTTGATCTTTTTAACAAAAATAAATAATCCTCCCCCACAGAGACAAAGGCCCGGAGACGTAGGCAACGTTGTGCCGAACTCCATTATCAATTCTCGTGTTATGGTTTATTGTTTATTACTTTATTTCAGATCTTCATATGTGTATATGGCTGTCATAATTCCTCTCTTTTCCTCATTATTTCATTAAGCTTCTCAATTGGATAATTAATGCATGCAAAATTAAAACTCAACCATAGTCATTAAAATATCATACGGATCAAAGGGTGCCACTCGCCCCATTGTGTTTCCTTGCAAGACGTTCCCTTCAGGATGTAGTACGTGCTCCAAGGATGCCACTCACCTCTTGAATAACTTGGTAGACATCAAAAACCTTTGGAGTCAATACTTCGCCAGGTGATCTTATGGGAGACTAAGGGCCTCTAAGGAATAAGGCCCCTGCCTTATTGCACGCTCCTTAGAATCATCATGAGCGACTATCACAGTTGACCCTCACGATTTCATGGATCTTCTCAAACTAGGTAATCATTAACCTATAGCTCGAGCCATGACGGGAGTGCTAGTAGGCTGTGGCAGGGCTGCTTTCCACACCTCTCCCTCAATGTCTGTGGTAGTCGTGCATGACCCCTCTACTCCACATGTGAGTCTCGTTGAAAAGCTATTGTCATCCTACATCATCAACGAATCATGTCAGAAATATATCCATAATAATATCATATAATCAGATGCACAAATATCATATATACAACAATCAAACCCCAATAGTCCACTCCCTGACTCGATCTAGAGTCCAAGGGGTTCCATCAATGCCTCTGCATCCTTGAGGTCCAAAATCCTACACACTCAGTAAAACCAAGTCAATAGCACCTGTATATGTCAACGCAACAAAACAACATGTCATCAACCCATAACGCCTCATAATCATAATCAAATTCTTAATAATGTAATAATCTGGATCACTTGTGAGCAAGTGTCCTCAAAGAATAAGTTCGCTCAGTGCACATAAGAGTAGGATGTTACATACACCCCCTCTTGGTCTAAACTTCATCTCGAATTTTCATTGTATATAAGTTTCGAAATAATGTGTATCAAAGTATCATAAGTCTATCTATCAAACAAAAATAGAAACTGTTGGCGCACATCATATGCATTCTCCTAGGTAATCGAGTGCGGACTATAGCTTTCCCACTAGACCTTGACCTGTTCTACTATTTGACGCCATAGCTGTCGAATGTGATGATCCAAGATGTGGATCGACTCAGCTGTGAATGCCCCCTCATATGATACCTGCAATAAACTCATGTAAATAACATGTGTAGGATCACTAATATAATGCCTCAAAACAGATACGTGAAAAACATCGTGCATACGCCTAAAAGAATCAGGCATGGCTAGTCGATAGGCCACAAGCCCCTTTCTTTCCATGATCTCAAAAGGTCCCATGAACATAGGTGAGAGTTTATATCCCTTTCCAAAATTGATCTAACTCTTGTGTGATTTTACCCACAAGAAGACTCAATCGCCAACTTCGTAGATACGGTTGACACGATGCACATCGACATAACTCTTCTTCTGATCATGTGCTTCTTTAATCCTTTGTCTTATAGTTTGCATTTTATCTTCCATTTCTTGGATTTCTTTTCATCCCACCGAGACCCTATCCTCAAGATGATCCCAACTCAAATGTGTCTGACATGGTCGCCCATAAAGGAACTCGAAAGTTTCCATCTTAATGGTACTTTGGTAACTGTTGTTATAAGCGAATTATACCAATGGAAAGAATTCTTCCCAACGCTTTTGTTGGTCCATCACGTACATGCGCAACATGTCCTCCAAGGTTTGGTTCGTTCATTTGGTCTACTTGTCAGTCTCCAGGTGATATGTAGTACTGAAGTTAAGTTGGGCTCCCAAGGCCTCTTGGAAACTAGTCCAAAATCGTCTAGTAAACAATGATCCTTGATCGGATAAAATCCTCTTAGGCACGCCATGCAACCTCACAATCTCATTGATGAAAACTCTAGATATGTTAGGTGCCTGATACGTCATATGCACAAGAATAAAATGATAAATCTTCATCCATGTGTCGACTACTAGGAAAATCAAGTCATGAATCCTTGCCGTCAGTGGTAATCCAACAATAAAATCCATCGAAATAACCTCCCATTTCGATTCTGGAATAGCATGTGGTTTTAGTAATCTTGTTGGATGTCTATGTTCAACCTTTACCTGCTGAAATTCTAGACATCGGGCCACATATTTGACTATGTTTTCCTTCATTCCTTTCCAAAGTAATAAGGGTTTAAGGTCTACCCTCATCTTCGTGACTCCCGGGTGAGCCATGTATACTACTCTATGAGCCTCGTTTAGGATCAGGATCCTCAACTCGTCATTCAATGGTATGTAAATTCAATTTTAAAACCTCAATAATCCATCGTCATCAAATGTAAATCCTTCAAATATTGGTATCATCATTGTGTTTTGTCCAATAAAATCCTCGACCTCTTTGTACCAATCATCGTCACACTGTAAAGTTAGAATCTTTTCACGTAGATTATTCTGAAGAGGAAACACCGAAAAGATGAGTGGTCTCCGACTCAATGCATCTGCCACTTGGTTCATTGTTCCTTTTATGTAAGAAATCTTGAAATAGTACTCGCTAAGCAGTTATGACCAATGTCATTGTCACGCGTTCAGGTCTCTTTGCGTAAAGATGTGTTGTAGTCCACAATGGTCTATCTTTAGTTCAAATTTTCATCCAACTAGGTAGTGTCTCCAAACCTTAAAGGCATAAACAATGGCTAACAACTCAAAATCATGCGTCGCATAGTTCTCCTCATGCCTTCTCAGTTTCCTCGAGATGTAAGTGATCACTCGACTGTCTTGCATCAAGACTCTGCCTAAGCCTTCCTTGGATGCGTCAGTGCATACCAAGAAGTCCACGTCCATGTTAGGGAACTTTAGTATCAATGTTTTTTTCAACATCTCTTTGAGCCTCCCAAATTCTTCAGCACATTTCTCGGCCCAAAGAAACTTCTTTTTATTCTTCTACAATTCCGTGATCGAATTAGCTTTCTTCGAAAATCCCTCGATGAACTGTCGATAGTATCCTACTAAACCCATGAAGCTACGCACTTCCAGGACATTCGTCGATGCAGTCCATTCCATAATAGCCTCAAACTTTGCTAGATCCATGGTGATACCCTCGCTGGAGATGACATTCCCTAGGTAGTGAATCCTCGATTGATAAAACGAGAATTTGGACAACTTCCCATATAATTTGTGCTCTAATAGACACTGTAGTACCAAGTGCAAGTGATCGTCAGGCTCCTCCATTGTCCGAGAGTAAATCAAAATATCGTCAATGAATACTTGGAAGAACTTGTCCAAGTACTCACAGAACACCCCATTCATGAAACTCATAAATACCCCTAGGGAATTTTTTAGTCCAAACAGTAAAACAGTAAACTCGTAATGGCCAAACCTCGTCTTAAAGGCAGTCTTAGGGACATCATCCTTATTAATTCATAACTGGTGATATCTTGATCACAAATCGATCTTTGAGAACACCATCACACCCTTCATCTGATCGAACATATCATCAATCATCGGCAACAGATATTGATTCTTGACCATTGCCTTGTTCAATTGACGATAGTCAATGCAGAGCCTCCACAACCCATCCTTCTTTTGTATGAAAATAACAGGCACACCCCACGGTGACACACTTGGATGCATTAGTGCTAGGTCCAACAATTCTTTCAGTTGCATTCTCAACTCCTATAACTCCATGGTCGAAATTCGATAAGGCGTTCTAGATATCGGTTCATTCCCTGGTTTTAGGTCTATAGTAAACTCCAATTCCCTCTCTGGACACATCCCAGGTAACTCCTCTGGGAAGACATCTACAAACTCTCTCACCATAGGAAGGTGCTCTAGACCTTCCGCTACTCCCTTCTCATTTAACACAAGGATCCCATAAAGATAACATCCCTTGCACATGCTCTTCTGTAGCTGCAAGGAAGAGATGAACATCAGGGAAATTCCTTGGTTCCATCCTACAATCACGCATCTTTGTCCCTCATCATCGACCAAGTTCAATTGTTTCATATTACAGTGGAGTATCGCCTCATGCGATTCCAACTAGTCCATACTGATCATGACATCATAAGATCCTAAGATCATGACATACAGGTTGGCCCTGGTGAAAAAATCTCCTAGGTTAAGGGCATAGCCCATAACCCTTCCTCCAACCTTCTATTTGGCTCTTGAATTCATCTCTACAAAGATAAACTCATATTGTTTGACTTCCTTTACCTTAATCTTTTTTAGGGCTGCACCGGAAATGAAACTCTCGGTAGCACCAAGATCTATCAACATACTAAGGGTCTGGTCAGTGAAAGTACCTGAAATCTCAAGCATAATCAACTGGTGCTCTGCCTGGTGGTTATTCACCGCTACATGAATCCAATGGGCCTTGCCCAAATCTCCCATGATAGTGTGTCCAATTGATCCAAATGCTCTTGTCATCTCCACTAGGCAGTTGCACTAGTAGTGTGGCTCCCCACACGTCCAACACCCCTTCTTCAGTCTAATACTCCTGGTAACTGAAGTAGAAGATGGCAACCCACTGGCTTGGAATTTTGGTATGTTCTGCTGAACAAGCCTAAACTAATGTTGTTGTGGTCGATGTTGCTGCTGATGTTATGATCCTTGGTAAGGAGTCTGTTGCTGAGGCACTGGTCGCCGAGGTGTAGAGGAAGTGGATCCACTTTGGAAGCCACGATATCTTGGCATATGTCTAGCTAGTATCTGATGCTACTATGCACCAGATGACACCTTCCTTGTTGATCTCGCTGGAGTCCTACTCTGACCCCCACTGATAAGCTCCTCCTCTGCTATGAGGGACTTCTGGATGACATCATGCAAAGTTTGAGGCATCAAAATCCTAACCTTTTCATGTATGCTTCCATTAAGTTTGAACACGAACCTGTTGACCTTAAGTTTCTCAATATTAAGATGCAGAGCATACCGAAGAAACTCCATAAAATGAGCCTCATACTCGGGCACCGTATGGTCTCCCTCTCGTAAGGCATTGAACTCATTGAGCTGACATTTAATGAATTCCTCTGATAGGTAGATCTCTTGGAACTGTTCCTCAAACAGTTCCCATGACTTGTATTCGACGACCATGTTCAATTGCGGTAGGAGCGTATTCCACCATAGAAGAGTGCTCCCCTTCAGTTGAAAGATAGCCATGTAGACCTTCATGTTGGAGGTATAGTCGCGAAGTGCAAAGCACATCACCATATTCTCCAACCATATCTCGACGGTTGCACTATCTGGGGCACCAAAGAACTCGTGAAATTTGACCTTACCGAGTTCGCAGTGAATGATACTAGTACCAACTGGAGCGTGCGGTGGACCCTTAGTGGGTGTCGACGCTCTGGCCTCATCTATGTCCAAACAGATGATCAGTGCCTCAAACATGCACTAAAAATATCTCATCATTACAACCACATCACCCACTGCTATCTTCTCCTACCCAATAACCTCTTCATCTCCCTAGGGGTTAGACCCCTCTAGCGTGGATGCTACTGGAGGCATCGCACCTCCTCCCCTAGCACCCTGTCATTTGCCTCTGGAGTCCTCTAACCATGATTACCTACACGGATACAAGTCAACTTAATTAGCAACATTATAATCCAAAATCATATCAACGAAAGCCGTAGTGATCCCAAGTCGCAGGTTGAACCCGCTCTGATACCATATGTAATGACCTAGCCGTTACGACTACAAGCAAAGCAGAAGTGCATTTTTTTTTTTTTTTTAGGCAAGATGGCAACGACAACACAGTTAACCACACCTATACGATGAACACACTCACACTAATTAGGAAACATACACCTATTAATCCATGCACTAGCACAAGAGCAACAGGGTGAAACATGCGTAAATCAACAAGGAGAAATGACTACCCTCCCGACACAACAGGACCACGCCTACTAGCTAAGGGACAACATCCCCCTCCTGACAAAACGACCTTGAAAAACAAGACTAGAACCTCAAGGTGTGTGAACCAAATGCATGAAGGCATTCAACCCATGTGCCAAAAGCAAACTTATAATGCTCGACAACTCTCACACGGAAGACACCAACACCGGCCAAGTTATCATTTGCTGCTATCCAATAGGGTGTGCCATGATCCCCTCATCAGGAATCATGCCATCCCTAGGTGATAGACGCATCAATAACCTTGGCGCAACACATCCTATCTGGACCCAGGACTCTAGATAACTCCGACGCACTAGGATTCGCACTGAAAAGAAGGATAGACATATACCCCAGGCAACAAGTTGTCAAGACGCGGGATAACGTCAACAAGAAAACAAAAGTGGTTACACGACTTCACCAACAACCCAACCCATTCATCAAGTCTAATGCTAATAATTACAAATCTAATTTAACATTAGTTGCCCTCTAATTTATCAAGTTTAATTTACAATTTAGTCAAAACTCACCAATCTCATTTAATCATTAATCACAAATTAATTTAGCAAGTTTAATCTACAATTGGGTCAATAATCACTAATATCATTAATCATTAATCACAATCTAATTGGTCAATTCTAAATTAATCCCAAAATTACAATCTAACTAGCAATTGACAATAGATAACCACATTAACCATATCAATGTAGAATGCTACAATTATAACACTTGTAAGCAATTTAAATTACACTTGTCATCTATCTATAGTAACCGTACCCAAAATAACTAGCTGTCTATTAAAATTAAAAAGGAAATTTCTAAGAATTGACAATGTCGTTAAGGCGGGCTATTCTCATGCTGTTGGTTAAATGTTTAGTGGTAGGTACATAAATTCGGCAATGCTGACCATTAACATCGTTGTAGAAATTAATGTTTGGTAGTGAGAACGTTGGGTAAACAATCAATTTGAAGGAGAATAAAAATAAAATACAAAAATGAAGAAAGATCAACCCCAGCCCTCGCTCCTCAATTAATCACGCCTAGGTCTGGGTAAATCTCTCAAAGGATTGGCATCGACCAGACATGAACTAGAGACCTCTAGTAAGTTAGACTGATGTGATAATCAACTACACCACAGAACCCACTGTAACTTTAATGCAGATTGGGGTCATCACCAGATTCTAGGCTTCTCCTAATATTCAAATCTACTAATGACTGAGCCTCAACCAATTCTACAGTAGAAGGGTTAAGGATGGATGCACCAAACAACCTAACCAAAAAATAGGCTGATCGTCCAATCTTCAGAAACACATTTGGTTACAGTCAATAAATGTTTTAGCCCATGCCAAATTCAAATAATACCTCATCAAAACGTCTACGCTACTAAGATTCCTCCCCACAAGAAATGGGTGACTTTGTCATGGGGTGTATGTTTATCATTGTGCTGCACCCATCGAATGTTTGACTGAAAGAATTCACAGAAAACTTGCAAGAATTATTGAATTCCTTTAATTACTACTAACAACTAATCAATCCTTAATCTGGTGAGAGGTAATAAAATATTCCATAACTAACTCAACGAAAATGATGCTTGCATTCAAGGGTTCAAGAAGAAAGTTGAAGGTAAACAGAACACAATATCATTACAACAACCTCCAGATTCATAATTCACAATCTTTGTCTACTAACATGACTTTTGAGATTGAATTCATTATGTAGACTCCAAGGGAAAATCACAGTCATAGAAGTCCAACTGTTCTCTGGGATTTCTTAACACCAATAAATCTGTAATAATCATGCTGAATTAAAAATATAGTAATTTTCCGAAGGAAAAAAAATTGTTGCCAAGCAATTCGTTTTTATAATAAATCAATAGTGGAGTTTTAACACGACAATTTTCGTTGGGTAAGAATCGCTATTGAAGTAAAAATATAAGTAGGAGGAAAGTGCATTTCTATAGCTGAGTGGTTAAAGAAATTCCAGTCTAAAGACTGTGGAGACAAAAGGGTAAAATTGTTGTTTTAGTTCACCCATGAATTACATTAGATTGCAGAGAATAATTAATCATTGGCCAATAGAATTACAAGCGCAAAGCTAAATTATCCATCAATATAAAACACATAGTTAAATTTATCCATCAATGCATAAAAAGGCAAAGTTAAAATTATTCATCAATGCATAAAACGCAGAGTTAAATTTATCCATCAATGCATAAAAACGCAGAGTTAAATTATTCATCAATGCATAAAACATAGAGTTAGTTTATCCATCAATGCATAAAAACGCAGAGTTAAATTATTCATCAATATATAAAAACACAGATTTAAGAATCATTGTTAAGGGTTTTGAGAGCTAGAGAATACCAAACGTAGTTTTCAGATGACAAGAACGATTAAGACACATAGGTGATATATCAAGCAGAGACCCAAGCAAGGTGGAGATCAAGGTGCAGATATAAGAAGGGGTAAACTACCGGGAAAACACATCCTTTGTTGGCAGGGATTACAGTTTGCACAGTTTGCACAGGACTTGGTTTTGTCATTAATGTCAAACTTTAAAATGCCAAAGGGGGAGTTTGTTGGTCATTTTTCATAGGCATGGTGGTTCCTAATTTGGAGAACAACATCCCTCTCGACATACCGAAACGCGAAACTGCAAAGAACCCAGGAGGTGAGATTTTGGTTATAACTCTAGGTCACATGTGATATGAGATTTGGAAGAGGAGTCAGTACCCTTAACTTGAATTTCAGAGATCGGATATTAACCAACACATGATATGTCATCCTAAGTGATGTCACTATGATACATCACTCCGAGAGTTTCTATTTCGGGATTTTTGCATGGTAAGAAAAAAACTCCAACATCATGAAGTCCCGAATGTCAAAATACTGAAAGGGACACATGTCACATGATCTACGGTTTCAAGAGTTTTGAATTGTTGAAGGTCATGAATACCTGATGGCCAAAGTACCGAAACCTCAATAGCCATCGACCTCAATGAATGATTAAGTCATATCCATTGGATTAAGCATTGGAGGGTTAATATAAGAGTCGCATATGACCGTTGATCTGTCCCCAAGAAGTTAACGAGAACCATCTGATATATGTCCACCAGATCAAATGTGAATCCATCAGATCATTTCAGGGATCGAGACTTGGAGTGTCGAAACACTTCATCACAGAAACGCCGAAATGTCGAAATGCAAAATGTCAAAATGCTGAAATATGGAACGCCGAAATGCCGAAATGATGAAACGCTAAAAGTCAAAATGCTGAAATGTGAAATGCTGAAACACCAAAATACCTTTTTGGTGTAGGCAGTGGTTACCGCCGATGGTCATGTGAGAGGGAGGATCTAGCACGAAGCTAAGTTCTATTTCAGGATTCACAACTTGAAGTGTCAAGAATCTTTGACACGTGATAGCCGAAATGTGAAATGCGAAATGCATTTTGATTAACCTGTGGTCACGGACAATGGGCATATGGGTTAGCAAAAGTGGCTTGCCAAAGTTCTCAAGGGTTATTCTGTACTGAAAAACCAAAACAAATGTATGTTCATCGAATGGTGTGGGTTAAATATTTAAACTAATCATGTGGATAGTGTTCATATTGATGCCTTGGCCAATAATAATCACTGTAAGGAAGTTATTTAGTTATTGTAACTGATTCTTTGAAGCCTGAGGGTTCGATTTTATGCGTTGATGATACATGAAGATGAATTGAAATAAATTGACACTGGGAAAGTGAGAAAATAATGATGAAGAGAGAGAAAAGATAGAGGAGGGAAGATACATACACAGATTGATAAATCTAAGTGGTCTGGTCA
>JASDQU010365852.1:0-11581 GCA_032191745.1 Picea mariana
GCAATGCTCTTTTTCCTGTAGGCAACTGAACCAAGTCCCAAGTTTGGTTATTTACCAAGGAATCCATTTCATCTTTCATTCCTTGCTCCCACTTCTTTTTAGTGTCTACCTGCATTGCCTCTTCATAACTTTCTGGTTCAAAGGAATCAGTCAACAATAAATAATAAAATGAAGGAGAGTATCGTTTAAGGGATCTACTTAACCTGGTAAATATTCTAACAACACTTGCAGGAGTTTGAGGTACATGTTGATCATGTTGTTGTACATTTTGATTTTCTGGTACCTTTGGAATTTATTTTTTAGTGGTATCATCAAGCACTGTGTATTCTGGTTTTTCTTTTTCCTGATTCTTTCTCTGCAACTGATCTTTGTACATGACCTTCTCATTGAATATGACATCTCTACTTCTAATGATTTTGTTATTTCATAATCCCATAAGTGATAACTAAAATCATTAACATCATATCCAATAAAGGTACACTTCTTGGATTTTGACTCAAGCTTTGTTCTATTTTATTTATCAATATGGACAAATGATTCACAACCGAAAGTCTTCAAATAATACTAGTTTACATTTTTACATATCCATGCCTCCTCTAGAATTATACCATCCAAATATCTTGAAGGTCCTTTTTTTATTAAGTAAGCAGCATTATCTATAGCATATTCCCAAAACTATAAGGGAAAACCAGCATGCAATCTCATACTCCTTGCACGCTCCATGATTTTCATGGTCATCCTTTCTGACACACCATTTTCATGTGGTGTTCTTGGAACCATATTCTCTTTACGAATCCCATGGTATGAACAGTAATCATCAAAATCCTTGCTGCAATATTCACCTCCATTGTTTTGATCTGAGACACTTCAACCTTTTTCATGTCTCATTCTCAACCAAAGCTTTCCATTTCTTAAAAGTATCAAAAACATCATATTTTTTGTCTAATGCAACAAACCCAAGTTTTTCTAGTTGCATCATCAATAAATGCAATGTTGATTAATTGAGTTGGTTTTCATTTATGCCAACCCTTGAAGAAAGTCTGGTAGCAAATTCTAGTAGCACAAAGGTTTGGGTAATGGACCCAAGTTTTTTTGATGGATAATGGTATGAGTTTTGATATAGTTTTAGAAAAGACTGTTCTAGATGGATAGTACATGTGATTCCATTTCTATTGGTATGTGGAACGTCTCATAACTCCTCACGGTTAGAGAGTTATGGCCATGTGAAGTTGGAGAACCCTCATGAGTCATCTAGAAGCCCCAAAAGGTCAAAGTAGTCAAAGTGGATGCAAAGAAGAAATTATTTAAATAATAAAGTGAAGTGATGAGTGTACTATAATTCAAAGTGGATACAAAAGAAATTATTTAAATAATAAATTTAATGGAGAAATTATTAAGTGGACAAATGGTTAGAAGTGGGTTAGCCCTAAAATAAGGAAAGTGGGTTAAGATGGTTAGAAGNGATAAAAAATAAATTATTTAAATAATAAATTTAATGGATAAATTACGAAGTGGACAAGTGGTTAGAAGTGGGTTAGCCCTAAAATGAGGAAAGTGGGTTAAGATGGTTAGAAGGTAACCCCTTGAGGAAGCTACATGAAAGTATAAATAAGAGGCAAGGGTCTCTCATTTTTAATCACACTTCAGTATATTGAATATCTACAAGTAACTAAGGTAACCAAAGGATATATAGGCCAAATTTCAGAGGGAAGGTGAATTAAAGAAGGTCGAAATTCAAGGGAGGATAAATTATTTTGATGATGCTTTCTAAGGTATGTTATTTACAGACCATCTCACCATTTTCGCAATAAATTGTTTTCTAGAATTATTCAGACCATGAAATTGGGAGGCCTTTGAGGAAACATATCCAAGTATCTATGACAAAAATTTCATCTTGTGGGTCGTTGTATTTTGGGAGTTACACTTCATAGAAAATATGGTTTGTGGCTAGTCCTAAAACTAGTCTAAAACAGGTGTTTTGGGTAAAAACGTCATAACTTCATAACAGATCCAAATTAAGTAAGACAAAATGTATTGTTTATAGTACACTCTTTAGTATTCTTTGTACCATTTTCATATCCATACAACAAATATTATGTGTGGGGCAAGCTCTACAAGTTCGATCTCTAGAATAATCCAGAATTCAACAATGTATGCCATTTTTGCTATAACTCATTTTCTTAGAAGTTCCTTGTAGTGAAACCTGGAGGAATTGCATAAAAGACATTGAAGAACATTGTGTACTATTTTTTGGATCTTTATTCATCACAGGTACTTAGTTATGATTATTTCAATTTAGGGTTGTTCACTAATCCAAAATTAGTCATGTGAGACTAAAGTAAAGTTTTATGAAAATGCTAGTCTCGTGTTGTTAAAGTTAAGGAAGGTTTGTAGGTATGTGATGATTTACACTAGGTCTATTACATAGTTACAAATAATATTTGGATGATGAAATTGATGAGGGCTTTTGGTTGAGGTACAGGTTGGGTACATGGTTGAGACAAGTAGTTGATGAGTTGGCATATACATGAGATGTATAGTTGATGATGTTGGTACACCTTGATGAGTCATAGTTTCTTGGTATTTGATGCATGATTGGTACATATTTTTTGCATGGTTGATGCACTCGTTGATGGTACAGGTTGAGGTACAGGTTGGTGCATGGTTGGTGCACTTTTTTATGGTACATGTTGATTACAGGTTGTTTGGACAGGTTATTGTGGCAAGTTATTTGTACAGGTTTGTGCATGGTTGATGCATTTGTTTATGGTAGAGGTTGAGGTACAGGTTGATGTATGGTACATGTTGGCACAGATTATTGGTACAGGTTGTTACAGGTTGATTACAGTTTGATTGGTACAAGTTTACAGCAGTATATCTCACTGTGATAGTGTGACAGTGGTTCCATCATTCTACTTCTACATCAGGGAGGTTGTACAGGGAAAGGACGAGTGGTTGTAGCCAACTTCCAGTTGTATCTAGAGAACATAGGGGGTTGTAGCCTCCTTCTGGTTGTAGCCATAGAATTGGGGAGTTGGAGTTTCCCTCGGGTTGTAGCCTAAGAAACTAGGGGGTTGTAGCCTCCTTCTGGTTGTAGCCAGATAATTGGGAAGTTGGAGCTTCCTGCAGGTTGTAGCCTGAGAAACTAGGGGGCTGGAGCCTCCTTCCAGTTGCAGCTAGAAAAAAAAGGAAGTTGTTTCTTCCAATGAATGTAATTCTTAAATACATATAAGAAAAAGCATTATGTGGTTTTCTCCCGCTTTGGGTTTCCACATAAAAACACTGGTGTGTTGTGTATGTGTATGATTGCTCATTTGTTCATTGTTTATTTACTCTGCAACTATTGGATGATAATGCTACATTGATATAACACTTGCATTTTGTGGTTAAAAATTATTATTTCTCTATTACTGATTAACCCCCCTCTCAGTAATCCAACAATTGGTATCAAAGTCGATTCCTTCAAGAATCTGTTTAACCATTGAAAGGTAGATCATGGAGAGAAACAAAATGTATAAACATGGAATAGCACAGTTTGATGGAAATAAGTATGCATTCTAGAGCAGAAGGATGAAAACATATATGCAGGCATAGGGATTTGAAATTTGGAAATCTATAGTAGATGGATACAAAGAACCAGCAGTTCCGCCAACAAGTGAAAGAGAAATAAAACTCAGTCAAAATAATTACAAAGCCACAAATGTGCTTTTGAATGGTCTTGGTGAATCAGTATACACCAAAGTTATGCATTGTAAATATGCTAAAGATATTTGGAACAAACTTCAAAATATTTATGAAGGATATTCAAAAGTCAAAGAAGCAAAGCTTCAAACTTACAGAGGTCAATTCGAACAACTAAAGATGAAGGAAGATGAGAATATTGCAGCTTACTTCTTACGAGTCGATGAAATAGTTAATGCAATCATAGGATTGGGAGAAGTAATTAAAGAATATGTAATTGTTCAAAAGGTACTAATATCTCTTCCTATGATATTTGATCCTAAGATATCAGCACTAGAAGAAAGAGAAGATCTAAACTCAATAAGCATGGACGAATTACATGGAATATTCACAGCATATGAAATGAGAATTGAACAAGAAAATCCATATATAAAAGAAGTAGATTTCAAAGCATCCAAAAGGTCAAAGAAAAAGGGAAAGAAAAAAGAAAAATAACATATCACCAGCAGTGACATCTCGGAAGATGATGAAGAAATGGCCAATTTTGTCAAGAGATTGAACAAGGGAACCAACTGCATATATAAAGGTAAGCTTCCATTGATTTGTTTTAATTGTGATGGTATTGGTCATTTTTATAAAAAATGTCCTCATAAGAAAAATAAGGGGAGTGATGAAGATTACTCAAATAGAAAACAAACATACAAAGGCAAAGGAACCAGAAAGAAATTTTTCAAGAAAAGCTTATGCACCAAAGAAGACATCTCCTCATCAGATGAATATGAAGTTAGTGACAGTGAGAAAAAAAGAGTTTTATTCATGGAAGTAGAAGAATATGATAAAAAAGACACCGAAGAAGAATATTAAGAGGCATAAGTTGACTACCGAGAAGAATTGTTGACTGCCATAGAAGTTATAAGAAGAGAAAAGAGGAAAAATAAGAATCTACAAGCAGAACTAGACAAGAAGGAAGACACTCAATAAATAGAGAATATCATCATGGAATTGAAGGTTCAAATAGAAGAATATAAAAGAATTGAATAAGCACTCAAAGAACAGTTAGAAGAAAGAGACAGGATCATTGGAAATTTGGAAGCAAAGATTGTCACATTAAGAAAGGATATTCAAAAGAAAAATATGCAGAACAGATCAAAAGTTTTGGATGACATTATCAGCAGACAAAGGCCTAATCATCACAAGTCTAGACTTGGATACAATCATACATAAAAGGGATCAAGCTCCAAAGCAACATAACAAGGAACATATTGAAAAATTTACGTAAAAACAATCAAAGAGGATAGGAAGACCTACAAGGAAGATTACAGGGACACTGCTCCACCGAGAAGATTCAGATTCCAAAATCAATGACCGATAAAAAAAAATAGGCCTTAGGAAGAAGAAGGATTCATAAGAGTAACTCCTTTCAGAAGATATTCAACTCCTAGGTATCAAACTATATTTTTGGGTTTATGTTATGCATGCAATAATTTTGGACATAAAGTTGTAAATTGCAGAGCTAATAGTAGGAACATAAATTGTTGTCCAAGAAGGTCTAGTTAAACACAGAGAATACACTACAACATGTTTGAATCATTGAGCACTGATGTGGAATTCTACAAGTGCAATAACTTTGGGCACATGGCCAAAGATTGTAGAATGGAAGCCCCTCCTAGAGAACCACAACAAAACAACAACAGTCACAGATAGGAGCCTCAGAAGAGAACATGGATAAGAAAGAAGAATTAGTATATCAATGAAGAATTCACACTCTCTCTACAAGATAAGAAGAAGAAGCATGGTTGGTATGTTGACATTGGTTGTTCAAAACACGAAGAACGGGTTAAAAAAGACCAGGTCCCAGAGATCGCAAGATTGGAAATAAAACTAGATGAAGAAAGTTCTACAAAGAAAAGGAAAGATGTCAGATACTAAAAGATTTGGAAAATAACTGAAAGAAAAGGACAGGTAAATAAGGAACAGGTTCAAGAGATTGTACTTTCAGGCGCTGTAGTGAAAGATGAATCCACGGATAGAAGGAAAGAAGTCATATCTCAGAGAGATGATGAATCTACTAATGAAGATGATTATGAATACACTTCAGAGTGAGAATTGTTATGATCCATCCATCTTAGAGACTCCCGGATAATATGAATAATAGACAGGGGGAGTCTATGTGGTAGCTGAGATAGACCAGAGAACCATCTTTCAAGTAGCTTGCATAATTTGAGTAGATAGACTCAGTGCATTCAGTTATAAGAAGTACAATATGATAGATTAATCAGTTGTAGTAGTGCTTCATGATAGTATAGTGACATATGAGTCAAAATTATGGAAAGTTGTGGAGCGAATTCTTGAACAATATGGACAGATATGGACGTGAAATCATCTTTTCTGAACGGGGAAATTGAAGAAGAAGTATACATTGAACAACCGGTTCCTAGAGCATGTTACTCTAGACTGGATAAATATCTACAGCAGGCAGGGTTCAGAAAAGGAAGTGCAGACAACAACCTCTACATCAAGGTAACTCAAGATGGTATTTTATTAATTGAATTTTATATTAATGATATTATTTTTGGAAGTGTTGATGACACGTTAAGCCAGAAATTTGCAAAGGATATGTAGAATGAATTTGAAATTTCATTACTTCGAGAACTATCCTTCTTTCTAGGTCTTCAAATACATCAAAGCAACCAAGGAATTTTTATTTCTCAAACTAAGTATATCAGAGAAATGATAAAGAGGTTTAGAATGGAATATTGCAAATCAGTTACCACTCCTATGCAAACCATCAAGTTAATGATTCAAAGTCTATAGACCATAGGCAATACATGTCAATGATTGGTAGCTTACTATATGTGACAGCATCCAGACCAGATGTAATCCAGGAAGTTAGACAGGTGGCATGATTTCAAGCAGCACCAAAGGAATCACATGTATTAGTAGTGAAGAGGATTTTTAGATATCTCAAAGGAACAGAGGAGTTTGGATTATGGTATCCAAAAGGAAAGGATCTATCACTTATTGCCTACACAGATGCAAATTGGGCAGGTTGCATTGATGACTGAAGAAGCACCAGTGGAGCAACGTTCTACTTGGATATACAGGTTGACTATGGTGAGCACATTCCAATCTATTGTGATAATACAAGAGCCATCAGTATCTCAAATAACTCGATGATGCACTCCAAGACAAAGCACATTCCAATAAAGTATCACTTTCTACAGGAACAAGTTGCAAAGAAGAACATCAGATTTGAATATGTGGGCACAAAAGAACAAGTGGAATACATCTTTACAAAACCTCTTCCAAGGGAAGCCTTTGAGAATTTTCACCATAGACTTGGAGTAATTTATACTCCAAAAATAATTTTTTTGAATGTGTATCTTATATGTCTTAGTTTTACATGAGGAAGCACCATAAAGAGGACAGTTCAGGTTGGGGGATCAGTTTCATGAAGAGTTCAGTTAGGGAGAGTATCCCCAATGACATTTTAGTTAGGGGGAGCAGCCCTGGATGGAAATATACCTTTGTCATTTATAACAAAGGGGGAGAGATTTATCAGATGCAAAGGTAAATGCTTGGAGAAAGAGCAGAGAGGCATGGTTCAAGGGGGAGCGATGGTCACAGGGGGAGCATGAGTGATATGAATTTAGTATTGAATCACAGTCTTTCCATCAATGCTAAAGGGGGATATTGTTGATTAATTGGATTGGTTTTCATTGATTTCAACCCTTGAAGAAAGTTCGATAGAAAATTCTGGTAGCACAAAGGTTTGGGTAATGAACCCAAGTTTGTTTGATGGATAATGGTGCGAGTTTTGATATATTTGTAGGAAAGACTATTCTAGATGGATAGTACATTTCATTCCATTTCCATTGGTATTTGGAACGTCACATAACTCCTTACGGTTAGAGATTTATGGCCATGTGAAGTTGGAGAACCCTCACGAGTCATCTAAAAGCCCCAAAAGGTCAATGTAGTCAAAGTGGTTGCAAAGAAGAAATTATTTAAATAATAAAGTGAAGTGATGAATGTACTATAAGTCAAAGTGGATACAAAAGAAATCATTTAAATAATAAAGTTAATGGAGAAATTACTAAGTGGACAAGTGGTTAGAAGTGGGTTATCCCTAAAATAAGGAAAGTGGGTTAAGATTGTTAGAAGGTAATTTAAATAATAAAGTGAAGTGATGAGTGTAATATAAGTCAAAGTGGATAAAATAGAAATTATTTAAATAATAAAGTTAATGGAGAAATTACTAAGTGGACAAGTGGTTAGAAGTGGGTTAGACATAAAATAAGGAAAGTGGGTTAAGATGGTTAGAAGGTAACCCCTTGAGGAAGCTACATGAAAGTATAAATAAGAGGCAAGGGTCTCTCATTTTTAATCACACTTGAGAATATTGAATATCTACAAGTGAGTGAGGTAACAAAAGTATATTTAAGCCGAATTTAAGAGGGAAGGTGAAGCAAATAAGGCCGAAATTCAAGGGAGGATAACATATTTTGATGATGCCTTCTAAGGTATGTTATTTACAGGCCATCTCACCATTTTCACAATAAATTTTTTTCTAGAATGATTCATACCATGAAATTGGGAGGACGTTGAGGAACCATATCCAAGTAGCTATGATAAAAATTTCATCTTGTGGGTCGTTGTATTATTGGAGTTACACTCCATGGAAAATAGAGTTTGTGGCTAGTCCTGAAACTAGTCTAAAACATGTGTTTTGGGTAAAAACGCCATAACTTCTTCATAAAAGATCCAAATTCAGTAAGACAAAATGTATTGGTTATAGTACAATCTTTAGTATTCTTTGTACCATTTTCATATCCATACAACAAATATTATGTGTGGGGAACACTCTACAAGTTCGCTCTCTAGAATAAGTCAGAATTCAACAAGGTATGCCATTTTTGCTATAACTCCTTTTCTGAGAGGTTCCAAGTAGTGAAACCTAAAGAAATTGCATAAAATAAACTAAAGAACATTGTGTGCTATTTTGATATCTTTATTCATTACAAGTACTTAGTTATGATTATTTCAAGTTAGGGTTGTTGACTAATCCAAAATTAGTCATGTGGGACTAAAGTAAAGTTTGATGAAAATGTTAGTCTCTTGTTGTTAAAGTTAAGGAAGGTTTGTAGGTATGTAATCATATACACCAAGTATATTATAGAGTTACAAATCACATTTGAATGATGAAATTGATGAGGCCCCCGAGAAAAAAATTTATGCCTTGGGACATGTGTCACATATTTAGGTGGTTTTTCGACACATGGTTTCTTTGTCGTTGGTTTTCTATTTTCGGTTAAGGAATTAGGGTTGTTGACTAATCCAATTTGTTATCACTCCAAGAAACCCTTTGTGGTTGCAGACCAAAGGTGCTTGGTAACTTAAGAAATGAATGTTTTTTGTATTTTGTNTTTCTTAAGTTACCAAGCACCTTTGGTCTGCAACCACAAAGGGTTTCTTGGTAACTTAAGAAATGAATGTTTTTTGTATTTTGTAAATGTGGATCAATGGGATAACTCAATTCAGCTTATGGCATTCAAACACCAAAATGATAAAAAAAATAGACAGTGCTCTCAAAGATTGATTAATCAGCAGATAACTTTTAAATGGGTGAAGAACAGATTGTAACTAAACCAGTACGATGTAGGGTCTAAGAGACAATCAAGAAATATATTATCAGGCTATGAGCTAAACAATGGGATAACAACCATTCAAAGCTTGACAACATAGATAATAGTGCAGAAAGAAAGATGGAAAGCTGACATCAAAATTGAAAGGAACCTGTGATCTGTATTAACATAAAAAACTCTGAGTACAATAGCAAATTACTCTATCCAAAATTGAACCCTTAGAACTCCAAATGTCTTTGGCTTTATAGCCTCTTACAATCAGTTTCAGATCCTAAAACAATGGATCTGATATTCTAAAAATAGAAAGTCAAAACTAATTCACAAAAGATAGGGAGAGATCCTCAAGATGAGGTCAACCTCTATCTTTTGGTCTTCAAACATTGGTTGAAAGTTGATGAAGTGTAGCCTAGCCTTACAAGGCTATTTGATCTTCTCCTTTGAAAGTGGAATTCGAATTTGATGATGTGTGCCAAAAATCCCTATCATTTTTCTCTTGAAAATCACTAAATCTAGTCAAAAAATGCCCTTTTGACTTTCATCTCCAAGAATGGCCTTTAGATTTTGATTTGATAATTCATAACCAGCTTATTGAAGAAGGATTCAAATCATTTAAACCCAAAAATTCTTGATCTGGGAGAAAATTTGGCTATTCTGGCCTTGACAGCTTTCAACAGTGCACTTGCCTGAAAAATCTGCTCCTGCGCTGTTGAAAGTAGCCACTTTCCACAGCTAACTAGTCAAAATTCTGCCTTTTGCGCTGGTGAAAGTGCAGATTTTTTCAAAATCGAATTTTTCAGTCATGGAGAGTCTGTTTTGCATGTTTAAATAGTCGATCGACATCTACAAATCCTGAAATTTCCAACGGTGCTTTCAGATCTGCATTTGGAGCTTGGGAAGGGATTGAAAAGTGCCCTGCAAGTTTAAGTATCATCTTTTCCATTTACAATTCAAAACTCTAAACGGTCTTTTGTGAACAATGTCTGATATGGAACCAAAGATTTGATTTGATGTTGCCAACCCGGGAGTACAGCCTCTGTTAGCTGTTGATAATCTTGACTTTCCTCAGCACGCATCTTTGTAAGCCCCTGTTAGCTGCGGAAAGTATACACTTTCCACAGCGCACCGCTTTGTAGAAGATACTCCTTAGCTGCGGAAAGTAATTACTTTCAACAGCACGACATATCAATTGAAACCGCTTCTTAGCTGTGGAAAGCGTGTACTTTCCACAGCGCACCACCCACGACTGATTGTCAAACCTTTTAAGATTTTTCACTTTCAACAGCGCGTCAATTGATGAAAAGAGCTCCTTAGCTGTTGAAAGTGGGCACTTTCCACAGCGCACAATGAATCTTTGAAAACACGTTAGCTGTGGAAAGTAAAAAATGACAATTTTGAAAAAGAAGACTTAACAATCCAAATTATTTCTAAGTCAAACCAAAATCTAAAATTTTTCTCAGCTATAAAAACTCAAAAGTAACTTGAGGATGCTACCAATAGCCATGATATCCACTACAAAATTCAACCGAAAGAACGGTTTCATTCTGGGAGTTAACATTTGGCTCCAACTGGGATGGGCATCTCCCTGTGAGGTGACCAAGAACCTAGTAGTTTCAGTAGCCTTTAGCATTGGCATGGAGTCATTCAGCCTTTTCGGTGGTTAATGAGCACACACACGGGCTCGCCTAAACCACCAAAAACATAAACTTACCCAAAAATCGAAACTGGATGAATCTAGATTACATGCAAAAGGAAAAGACTTCAGGGCTTTGCTAGATGAAGCTCCTCCCTCTGTTTCCAGCACTTCAAGTTCTCAGTGTGAGGTTAACAAGCACATCCATGACTACCTTCCATGATTAGAAGCTGATCGATTTGATAGATTTTGTTGTTTGTGGAATGGTTCAATGTAAGCAAACATTGTCATGAGTTGCTCCTCGTCCAATCTGTGAAAGTTTCAAGATCCTTTGGATATCCTCATTTGAAGAGCCAAGCATTTCTAGGGCCATTTGGAAGACTTTGTTAGCATCAATTCTCTCATGCAGAAGGTCTCCATGGGATGTAAGTGAAAGCAAACAGCCACACGCCTCAAGTACATGCATTTTTTATTCTGGATGATCTCCCAAAAGTAAAGCCCCCAACTGATATAAAATACTAGGATCTGCTTCCCGAATAAGGTGCCTAAGGGCCTCTGCAGCAGTTTTTTGGAACTTTGATATCTGTATTTTCTAGTAGGTGTAAGAGTGCTGGAACAGCTTCTG
>JASDQU010365853.1:0-11528 GCA_032191745.1 Picea mariana
TACCCCATCAATCACCCCAACAGTGGTCAAGTGGATTAGTGTAAGATCCAAGCAGTCATCAGAAATGAAAGGAACCTAATGCATACATAAGAAGGTTATAACAATCAAATATGACACATACCATGATACCTCGGACCAATTACCTCATGGAGCAAGAGTCCTCTCCGATGCAAGCACAGGCCGGTGGTGATGGATGTTGCTACTGCTGATAGGACAAGTCTGGCTGAAAAGAAGAAAGATGGGCCCTCCAGGGCCATGCTCAAGTCACTCCTGCTCTCGGTACTCCATGTCTCGGGACATGATCTCCTAGTTATCCCTAGATATCGGGGATAACAGGGCCGTACAACCATACAGGCCGTGGAAGGGTCATTCAAGTCGTCGTACAGCATGCCAGCAACAAGGGTAGCAGGCAAGGGTTTCTTCGTCAGAAAAATCAGTCAAGTTTTTTTTGTAGCTTGTCTTTTCTCGGTGGGCCATTATCCCAGTTACGGGAGCCCTGATTTTTTATCATAATAAAATCATCTCGCTTGCTAGTTTTTCCCGTTTGGGGTTTTCGAGGGAAAAATACTTGTGTACAAGTGTTTGGTTTCCTGTTTTTTCTTCTGTTGTAATTTTGGTTAAGAATCTCAGTGTGCTTTTACTCAGTAGATCTCCAATTTAAATTAAGCAAGGATTTACTTGGAATTAATTGTTGTGACCGGAGTTCAAGGAAAATTAACATGGTATCAGAGCGAACACTTCGAACGAGATCAGACAAGGGTTTTGTCACGAGTTTTACAACAAATCTGAATTACAGCAGATTTTTATTCTTCATTAAAATTTTCTGATTTGGAGATGGTCACAACTGGTTTGAGGTTTGAGGATAGGTTGGAGGATGCATCGAACTTCATACCTTGCAAGGCGAGGGTTACATTAATTCTCATGGAGAATGGATTGTGGGATTTTGCAAATACCACTGTGACCCCACCGATGGATCCACAAGAACTAGTCATCCATAATAAAAAGGATGTGAAAGTCAAGTGGATCATCTTAGATGTCAAGAAGGATCATTTGATTCCTCACCTATCTGAGAAGAAGTCCACTAGGGATATGTTTCTAGCTTTGATGAATCTTTTCCAGAGCAATAACACAAACAAGAAGATGGTGTTGCGTGAAAAGTTTAGAAACACCAAGATGACCAGATCAGATATTGTGACCAGCTATCTCACCAAGATCACTCGAGTTCGTGATCAATTGGCAACAGTTGGGGAGGTTGTGACAGATGAAGAGATGGTGAGGACGACCCTGAATGGTTTCACTAAGCCATGGGCCCCATTCATCAAGGGCATCATTGCAACGGAAACACTTCCTAAATTTGATAGGCTATGGGATGATTTCATCCAGGAGGAGATTTTGGAGGAATCTCTAGCAGGCCAGCAGAAGGGTGATGATGAAAACCTAGCTCTTGCCAGTCAGGCAAGGAAGAGCAAAGGTAGGGGTTCGACAAAGAAGAGTACAGGAGGAGAGACATCTTCAGAGGATGGAAAGAAGAAGGATCTGAGCAAATTAAAATGCTTCGTGTGCCAAAAGAGTGGGCACGATGCTTCATACTAAGTCACCTGACACGATGACACGGGACACGGAGAACACGGAAATACAAGTGTCCGACACGTGACACGGTGACCCCGGAAACAAGACACGAAGGACACGTTTATATATATATATGAAAAAAATTGAAAATTACACATACGAAAATGAAATATAGACAAAGATTCATATTTTATTAGAAACTAGAAGATTTACATGATACAAAACATATAACATAATACATTGTGTAATTTCCCCCACCTCTTGATAAAGAGGTTGTGAGAGACTTAGTAGTCTAGTTGTCCCCACTAGACTATAGTCTCATGAGTCATGGGGACCAAGAACCCCAAAGCACGTACCTAAGCATAATGTTATAATTTTGAGTTGACGTTGGGAGAAAAGGTAAAATGAAGAAAAGAAAAGAACATGTGTGGAAAAGCTAAGAGTTAACCCCAGGGTTTAACTAACTCAACAGAGAATTAGATCAGGGGTATAAAAGAAAGGAAGGGCGCATCTCTCACTCATTCTGGATTATTATTACTTTTGCATCTTGGGCTCTTGAGCACAAAGACTCTTTGAGGGTTTTGAGGTTACAAACCCTAGAGATCAACTCGGTGGTGAAAGATCCCACCTACCTTGATCCAAGCTTGGTCCCGGAGGTGCAATATTCCTCCCACACCATTCTACAGCAAGTTTTGGTCATATCCATTAGCAGTAGAAGAAACAGTGTGCAACTTGAGGGGGTTTCCAGCAGGGGGGCACATCATCTGAAGAAGATTCATTCGATCCAGAGAAAGGAGGAGGAGTTTGGGCAAAAGGACTTCTGGGTCTTCTTTGTATGGCCTAGGGCATCCTTTCTGGGCCATTGGGGAGAAGGTTTCTCTGTTATATTATTTATTGGAGCTTGGCACGAGTTGGAGAGAAGGAGGGCGCATTGCAAATAGAGGATTCAGTCATTTGAGGGTTCAGACCTTCATCATTCAGCTTGAGACTCTGCCAAGGGGTTTATCTTGCCTCGATCTACTGTTCTAGTTATTTTGATAGCAGTTGGAGGTCTGTAGGAGGGAGGCCGAAATATTGAGGGGCTACAGCCAACCAAGAGGGCGCAACCAGAAAGAGGATTCAATCATCTGGAGGGTCATACCTTCATCATTCAGCCAGAGACTTTGCCAGGGGGTTTACCTTGCCCCGATCTACTGTTTTATACATTTTGGCGGTATTTGGAGGTCTCTAGGAAGGAGGCTGAAATATTGAGGGGCTTCAGCCAGCTAGGGGGGTGCAACTCAGCTAGGAGGTTCAGATCTAGCCCTTGAAGGGAAAGAAATCAATCTTGTGTTTTTCCTCAGTTCGTTGGATTGCCTTTGAAGGCTATTATCTTCAACTTTGGGCATTATTGTAGCAGCTATTATTCCAGCTTGGATGTTATTGTGGTATTTTCCGAGATCTACAGATCTACTATATCAGGATCTCTATATTATCTAAATAAAGGTCAGATCTAACATTATTGGTTCTATATTGGTGTTTCTTGTTGTATCTTATCATTTCCTTATGCTATATGTTCAGATGTATATATCCATGGTAAATCTCTAAGCAATAAACCCTCCATGCGCAACTTGAAGAGATAAATCTGCATGACACACATGAAACAATAATAAACAGTTAAACAATTAGTGCCTCCAAGCAAAAAATTGGCTTGGGAACATTACAGTGGTATTAGAGCGTTTAATCCTCCCAGCTTGTGGGGATTAGCGCATGAAGAAGTTCAGTGGCATCTATATGGGCAGGCGCAAAAAATAGACAAGTGAACCAGAGGCAGAAATGGAAGGTTCAGGTGAGGACAGTGAGCCACAGGTTTTAGTAGTTATTGCAAAGGAGTTGCAAAACTCCATAACTCATACACAGTTTACACTTGAGCACCATCTACAAGAGAACTAGGAGACAATGCGCAAGGGACAGGTTGAAATGAAGGAGACTTTGGAAAAAATAAATGCTAACCAGGAAAATATTGCGCAACTTCTACTACAGATGAAACATGGGGGAAAGGGACCAAACATTTATGCAAACAAGGAAGCCAGTGGTTCTCATGGGGGAATTAGACCTCATTAGGAGCAGGATTTGCATTACCATACATATGGACAAAGCTTTGGAGGAGGGACTTCTAAGGGGTTATTACACGGTAGAACTACCCCTAGACCCTACCTACCTACTTTTTTGGATAGCCAACCATAGAACCACTACTACAATGAAATAGAAGATAACTTTGAGGAATATGCCAGGGAATATGAATCATTGAGTGCAGGATTCAGAAGACAGGTCACCTTGGATCAATATTGTGGGATCAAATTCAAGGGTAAACCTAAAGATTATCACAGGAACAACAATGAATTGGAGCGCAGGGCAGGTAAGATGGAGATCTCATACTTTGATGGGTCTTCCAAGGTGACTATGCAAGCTTGGGTACAGAAGCTTGATACCTATTTACAGCTTAACCCGATGAGAGAAATGGATGCCATCAAGTTTGCCACCATTTACTTGGAGGGCAAAGCTCATGACCGGTGGTACCATGGGTTAACTACATTGGGTCATAACCAGATTACCGCTTACACAGAGTTCACACAGAGGCTTATTGACAGGTTTGATCTGGGGGATCCAGAGCTACATTTTAGGGAGCTCACACAGCTCAAGCAAACAGGGTCACCAGAGATATATATAGAGGAGTTTTAGAGGATAGCGGTAATGGTACAGGATGTGTCTCAAGCGAGACTGATGATGCTCTTCACGGAGGGATTGATGGAGCCCTTGAGAGGTTGGGTCAAGGCTTTTAAGCCGGCCAACTTACAGGAGGCTATATGGAAGACTAGGGACTTGGGATCAGTAGCAAAACCCAAATTTTCCCCTAGACCAGCTCCCCTAAACCAAGGGGGAAGAGACCAAAGGGGGGTTGACCGAGGAAAAGGTAGAATTGATGAGGCTACTAGGAGGGAATTAAGAAGGAAAAGTTGTGCTTTACATGCAAAGAACCGTGGGATCCAACACACAAATGCATGGGTAAAGGCAAGGCTCACTAAATTCAGGTAATCTCTGATGATGAGGAGGAAGAAGATTTCGGCCACATACAGAACATGGAGGCAAATCCTCCTAATTCGGATTCTACAAAAAATGATGAGGAAGATACAGGTTTCGGCCTCACAGCAGACAAGAAGGTTACTATAGCATCAATCAGTGGGGTGCCCAAATTGAACACCTTCAGGATGAGAGGAGTAATACAGGGACAGAAAGTTTCAGTTCTCATTGATGGGGGTGCTTCACACAACTTCATTGATTCGGCCTTACTGAAAAGAAGACATATACCTACAATTGAGTTTGAAGGATTCCATGTGGAGGTAGCAGGGGGGCGCACTATGCCTTGTGACAGGTATATTCCAGGAATGAAACTTACATTGGGCAGGCATGACTTGGCACATGATTTTCATGTGATGGACCTGCCAGATACTAACATCATCTTGGGAGTTCAATGTCTTAGTACAATGGGGCCAATCACTACTAACTACAAGACCATGGAGATGTCCTTCATGGAAGAAAGTGGGGAAAAGGTGGTACTCAGGGGGATGACAAGTAACACACCTAGAGTGGTGACAGCAACGCGCATGGAGGCCATCTTCARAAGAGAAGACATTGTATATGCAACAGAATGTAGAATATTGGTTCAGGTGGATAAGAAAGGGAATACTCATTACTCTCCAGATATTCAGAGGATCATTGATAGGYTCAGCAAGGTTTTTCAACCTATTCCTCCAAGAGCACCACCAGATAGGGGGTTTGAGCACATTATAGAATTGGAAGAGGGAGCTAAACCTGTCATTACCACTCCTTATAGACACCCAATAAAGTATAAGGACGAAATTGAAAAGGCTATCAAAGAACTTTTAGACATGGACCACATCAAGCCAAGTTCCAGTCCTTTTGCATCTTCAGTGGTGTTGGTGAAGAAGAAAGATGGGACAATGCACATGTGCATTGATTACAGGGTGTTGAACAAAAAGACTATCAAGAACCGACACCCCATCCCTAGGATTGATGAGCTATTGGATGAGCTTCATGGGGTTGTATACTTCACCAAGATAGACTTGCGCTCTGGCTATCATCAGATAAAAATGAGGGAGCAGGATGTACCCAAGACAGCCTTCAGATGTCATTATGGTCACTATGAGTTCTTGGTTATGCCCTTTGGGTTAACTAATGCGCCAGCCACCTTCCAATCTTGCATGAATCATGTCTTCAACAAGCAATTAAGAAAGTTCCTCTTAGTCTTCTTTGATGACTTGTTTATTTATAGCAAAACTTGGGAGGATCACCTTCAGCATGTAGAGCAGATCTTGGCCATCATGGAAGGGCAATCTTTATATGCTAAAGAGTCCAAATGTGAATTTGGGATGACAGAGGTTCTCTATTTGGGACACATCATTAGGGTGAAAGGAGTACAAGTACATCAAGAAAAGATACAAGCAATACTTCACTAGCCAACACCTAAGACCCTCACCGAATTGAAGGTATTCCTTGGCATCTATTGTTATTACAGGAGATTTTTCAAAGGCTTCTCCCAACTCTGCGCACCCTTGACTGATTTGACCAGAAAGGGCACATTCAAGTGGAATCAAGAGGCACAATTGACTTTTGACAAAATGAAGAAGGTAATGAGCACTTGCCCAGTACTGCTCTACCAGATTTCTCACAGCCTTTCACTGTGGAGTGTGATACCTCAGGTGAGGGCATTGGAGCAGTACTTATGTAGAATAGGCACCCCATTGCCTATGAGAACCGAAAACTGAGGGGCCCTGAACTTCTATACAACATCTATGATAAACAGATGTTAGCCATCATGCATGCATTGGCTAAATTCCGACAATACCTAGTTGGGGCCAAATTTCTCGTGAGGGCAGATCACAATAGCCTCAAGTACTTTTTGGATCAAAAGGACCTAAATGAAAGACAACAGAAATGGGTTAGCAAGATCCAGGCATATGACTTTGACATTGAAATTGTCAAAGGGAAGAATAATGTGGTGGTTGATGCCTTATCCAAAAGACCATCAGTTTATGCTATGACCGATATCTCAGTTCACTGGAAGGTGCACCTTTTGGTGGAATATTCGAAAAACAGGTTTGCTTGCGAATTGATGGATGGACAGGTGCAGGATGACAATTTCATAATTGCGGATGACATCATATATCACAAGGGCCGAATCATCTTGGTTCCCGAATCAACCTTTAAAACCAGAGTGCTACAGGCATGCCATGATTCACCAGTAGCGGGGCATCAAGGATTCGTCAAGACATATAGGCAGATAAGGGAAAGGCTCAGATGGAAGGGCATGAAGGAAGATGTGATACGCCACGTCAAGTAATGCACCACTTGTCAGGAAAACAAGGATGAACACACTCATCCAATAGGTTTATTGAAACCACTTTCCATTCCTGAGCATAAATGGGAAAGTATATCTATGGATTTCATCACAGGCCCAGGGCAAGGATTGCATTTTTGTGGTGGTGGATAGGTTAACTAAATTTTCTCACTATTTCTCCATTGCCACAGATTACAGTGCCACACAGGTTGCAGATTTGTTCTTTAGAGATATTTTTCGGTTGCATGGTTTACCCAAAACCATTGTGAGTGATAGGGACAGCAGGTTCATGAGCACCTTTTGGCAGGAGCTATTCAGGTTGGTAGGTACGGCCTTGACCCCCAGTACTAGCTATCATCCTCAAACTGATGGCCAAACTGAGATAGTCAACAAGTGGGTTGAAGGCTACCTTCGGAACTATGTTTCAGGGCAGCAGAAGACATGGGTTAAGTGGCTTCATTTGGGAGAATATTGCTACAACACCACTTATCACATGTCTATTAGTATGTTGCCTTTCAAGGCCTTATATAGTTATGATCCCCTCTCTTTTGTGGAGATTGTCTTCGGTGACAATAGGGCTCCTATGGAACAGGATTAGGTTTAGCAGAGTCAGGATATACGCAGAGAGCTTAAAGACCACTTGAAAAGGGCATAGAATCAACAAAAGGTACAAGCAGATAAGCACAGAGTGGAGCGCACATTTGAGGTTGGTGATCTGGTTTATTTGAGGCTTCAACCATACAGACAAGCATCTATTAAGAGGAGTGGTGCAGAAAAGCTACAACCTCGCTTCTTTGGACCATACAGGGTAAATAGAAGGGTAGGGGTCGTGGCATATAAGCTTGATTTACCACAGGGCAGCAAAATACACAATATTTTTCATGTATCATGCTTAAAAAAAGACATAGGTAAACACATCATTTCTATTGAGGAACTGCCACCCTTGGATGAAGAGGGGCAATTGATATTGATTGCAGAGGAAGTCTTAGAAGTAAGGGAGAAGAGGCTAAGGAGGAGGAGCATCAAGGAATACTTGATCAGGTGGAAGAACTTACCTATAGAGGACGCCACTTGGGAAAGTGAACAAGTTCTTCAGGAACCAGGATCATAATTGTTTGTGGGCAAGCAATTTCTAGTAGGGGAAACTGTAATGTCCCCAACCTCTTGATAAAGAAGTTGTGAGAGACTTAGTAGTTTAGTTGTCCCCACTAGACTATAGTCTCATGAGTCATAGGGACCAAGAACCCCAAAGCACGTACCTAAGCATAATGTTATAATTTTGAGTTGACTTTGGGAGAAAAGGTAAAATGAAGAAGAGAAAAGAACATGTGTGGAAAAGCTAAAAGTTAACCCCAGGGGTTAACTAACTCAACAGAGAATTAGATCAAGGGTATAAAAGAAAGGAAGGGCGTATCTCTCACTCATTCTGGATTATTATTACTTTTGCATCTTGGGCTTTTGAGCACAAAGACTCTTTGAGGGTTTTGAGGTTACAAACCCTAGAGATCAACTCGATGGTGAAAGATCCCACCTACCTTGATCCAAGCTTGGTCCCGGAGGTGCAATATTCCTGCCACACCATTCTACAGTAGGTTTTGGTCATATCCATCAGCAGCAGAAGAAACAGTGTGCAACTTGAGGGGGTTTCCAGCAGGGGGGTGCATCATCTAAAGAAAATTCATTCAATCCAAGGAAAGGAGAAGGAGTTTGGGAAAAAGGACTTCTGGGTCTTCTTTGTATGGCCTAGGGCATTCTTTCTAGGCCATAGGGGAGAAGGTTTCTCTGTTATATTATTTATTGGAGCTTGGCACGAGTTGGAGAGAAGGAGGGCGCACTGCAGATAGAGGATTCAGTGATTTGAGGGTTCATATTATTTATTGGAGCTTGGCACGAGTTGGAGAGGAGGGCACACTGTAGATAGAGGATTCAGTCATTTGAGGGTTCAAACCTTCATCATTCAGCTTGAGACTCTGCCAGGGGGTTTATCTTGCCCCGATCTATTGTTCTAGTTATTTTGAGAGCAGTTGAAGGTCTCTAGGAGGGAGGTTGAAATATTGAGGGGCTACAGCCAACCAGGAGGACGCAACCAAAAAGAGGATTCGACCATCTGGAGGGTCAGACCTTCATCATTCAGCCAGAGACTTTGCCAGGGGGTTTACCTTTCCCCGATCTACTATTCTAGACATTTTGGTGGTATTTGAAGGTCTCCAGGAAGGACAATCTTGTGCTTTTCCTCAGTTCGTTGGATTGCCTTTGAAGGCTATTATCTTCAGCTTTGGACATTATTGTAGCAGCTATTATTCCAGCTTGGATATTATGGTGGTATTTTCCCAAATCTGCAGATCTATTGTATCAGGATCTCTATATTATCTAAATAAAGGTCAGATCTGACATTATTGGTTCTATATTGGTGTTTCTTGTTGTATCTTGTCATTTCCTTATGCTATATGTTCAGATCTATATATCCATGCTAAATCTCTAAGCAATAAACCCTCCATGCACAACTTGGAGAGATAAATCAGCATCACACACATGAAACAACAATAAACAGTTAAACAATCAGTGTCTCCAAGAAAAAAATTGGCTTGGGAACATTACACATTGTAACATCAATGATGATCAAATGACAAACACTGAACAGACAAGAAATTAGAACCATAAGTTGCAACATTCTCAATCTCATTAAGTCATCAAAATCAAAATGTATTACAATGTAGATAGATACCGAGTTAGAGTCAGTGAAGTCTGATACTATAGGTGGGAATTCCAATGGAAAATACAAAATAGCCATAGGGTAGATACTAGAACTGTAGATGGAAGAATCCCATAGTTCATGAGTCGTGACTATCAATAGTCCTCCACGTCATAATCATCAAGATCAGCATCACTACCACTACTCTCTCCTCCATCCTCCTCCTCCTCATCTATATCCAATGCAATTTGTGCATCTATTGATGTGGAGGATGACCCCTCAAGAGGATCACCATCATCAAAAGTGACCGGCGCTAGCACTGGTTCATTAGGATCCAAGTTAGCTAATGCCAACTCAACACTATTGTCCAAATCCATATCATCAGGAAACACATCCCACATCTTTGTCTTTCCCTTCAACCACTCTTCTCTCTGCCTGTAAATAAGACGAAGGTTGGTGTGCACATACACCACTAAGTCCCTTGACACAATGACAAAGAGAAGAGTTCAACAAAAGAGTTTATACTTGAGTGAAGGGTACATTTTTACTAGGGTCGTGACAGAAAAGTTCAACGATCAATGCCACCAATATCGAGGTACATAAAGGGCTTGGTGCCCTTCATTAAATGTCAGTTCCATACCCTCATACATGATAGAATCCAATGAGAACATTGCAATCTTGCCAATCTTGAAATCCTAAAAACTGTTAAGTCGGTTGAATTTTGAATGGGACCTGTTATCCACCAGTTTGCACAAGCTGGATTTCCTAAAGAGCCACCATAGAATGAGCAATCAGTGCTCATATGACAGATTTCAAAGTTCAGCCCGTCTTGCAAAAGACCACATTTTTCTGCATTTCAACCATTGTAATAAATGAACTGAGTATGAGATATTGTAAAAGGCTATTGGCCACCTAAGACCTAGAAACGAGCATGTACTCTAAAGTGTTTTTTTCACTTGTTAATTATTTTTTCTGCTTGCCTTTGTGAGCGATTAAATAATTTCTAAGTTTTTTCACTCAGAAGACTGACTCCAGAGCTGGAGTACTTGCTGGTGGTTAGGCCTTGGCATGGAAAACCAATGTCTAGTGTCTGAATGTATATGAGCTCATACTAGGTCATCTTGATTAAGTCATTTGGAAATTGCGGCTAGGTTTGATAGGTTTTTTTTAATGTTTTAGTGAATTAATTAAATTCCCACAAAATGGAATTTTTTAATTCCGAGTAAATAAATTGTAAAAATATGGCATCAAAGTTCCAAAGTTACCAGAACCGGACCGGTCATTGAACTGGTCAACCCCAAAAACCGGAACCGGGAAAAAAACGGAAAAAAACCGGATCAAAAAACCGGTCACTAAAAATACATAAAATATTCAAATTTTGAAAAACAAATACATATTCATGTGCATCCATGTGAATCCAAACCATTATACACAAATTTGCAAAGTTTAAAAAAAAAACCTAAATTTAAAAAAAATGTGAATCCCAACCCTAAATTTTTAAAAAAATCTAAATTCCCCCTACATTTTCCAGTCGCAGGTCATCTTCACAGAACCGGCCGGTTCAGGAAAAAAAACCGGTTCCGTACGGAACCGGCCAGGGGCGGTTCAGACTGGTGGGGGCTCAAAACCAGTTGGACTGGCCGGTTTTACCGGTTCCGGTTCGGTTCTTGTAACACTGCATCAAACATTGTCAGATGCCATATTTATGGTCGTTTTCCAGTCCAGAGTATCATGTAAACCCCTATTTCCCTTCTTTCGAGACAAAAAAGTGATTATTATCACTCAAAAATCAAATTTACTCGAAATTTACGGAAAAGGGGTAATTAAATTCATTTCCTATTTTTTAGGAGAACTGGGGAACATGCTGGA
>JASDQU010365857.1:0-11580 GCA_032191745.1 Picea mariana
AAATCTACCATCTCTACAATCACTCCCAATTGATTTTGGGGAACTTGCACGCTTGAGACATTTAGATCTATCTGATTGCACTAATCTTACAGAACTGCCAAAATCATTCTCCAAGTTATTGCATCTGGAGTATCTAGCATTGAGAGAGTGCAGGAATCTGTCCATCCCACTGGATATTTTGGGACGAATTTCCACACTAGAGTTTGTTGACTTCAAAGGATGTGCTCAATTGGTAGCCTTGCCAGAGGGAATCCCATATCAAACGAATCTGACATATCTGAATTTACTATTTACCTCTTTGTCACAGTTACCCGAGGACGTGGAAAAACTCGGCAACTTAGAACAACTGAGAATAGGAAGTCCAGAGTTGAAGAGGTTACCACGTTCTGTGGCCAATTTGAAGGGTTTAACAGAGTTGATTGTGATCCAATGCAGCCATCTACAGTGCCTGTCACCAGAAGGAATTGTAGCACCGAATATCAAATTTTTGACAATAGATTGTTGTCCAATAGCTAACTTCAGTTTTCAAAAGGATCAGCGGACCGTGGGTGTTTTAAGACATCTCACTTTGAAGAAAACATCCATATCCGAGATATGTATGGTTGAAGGTGTTTACCCCTGGCTCCAAACTATTGACCTTTCAGAAAATATTCAGCTAAAGCAGGTCATTTTCTTGCCATCAACATTAGTAAGAGTGAACCTGCAAAACTGCTCGGAATTGGTGACATTAAAGAATCTTTCAAGTCTCGTAAACCTTAAATTCCTCAACATTAATGGATGCTTCGCGCTGGAAACCCTGAGTGTACGAGGTCTGATATCTTTGGAAGAGATTGAAGCGGAGAAGTGTTGGAAGCTGAAGAGAATAGAAGGATTGAGTTGCCTAAAAGGTTTGAATTGTCTCAAGATTTCGATAGACAATGGAGCTTTCTGGGAAGATGTTTGCAATTTTTTGGTGAGTACCTCTGTTCATCACACCAAACATTCATTCATATAATTGTGCTTTTTTTAATATCCTGTGCTAATTAAGAAACGTGGGAGTATTCTAGTGGTGTTCTGGTTGATGTGTGGCGGTGCATGGATGGCTGTGTAACCTCGAGCGATATCACAATATGAATAGAAAAGCGCAATTGATACTTGTTCTTGTTCTAATTGAAGTTGGGAAATTTGTGCAGAAATCTCCCTCTAGCGAGAGCTTATCAAATTTCATCTTGTCGGGAAAAGTGGGAAAAGTAGATGATGAGATGGTCGGTGTTCAAATTTTTTTTGGAAGAACGAAATTCTTTTGAATTTTGAATGGGTCAACTGAAATATTTTGAATGGGTCAACTGAAATATTTGTGCAGGACGAACGACAAGTGTGGCGGGAGATGAGTATTTTCTGTGAAAGCATGACTTTTTGTCCTAGAGGGAGACAACAAGTGTTATTCCGCTTTGAATTACCACAAACTATCCCACACGGTGGTGCGATAGTGTGGTTTATCACCAACGAGGTAGGTCCCTGTTCATTCCGTCTAAATTTTTGTGATCATCATTTCATTGCTCTTTCGAAGAAGTGCATAAGCCATAAGTGCATAAGCCATAATGGGGAGAGAGGCGGAAGAAGGCTTCATATATTTATGTGGGGACAGTATTCGAAATTGTATAATGATCTCAAAGGTCGTGGCAAGGTCTATATGGATTGTACCTGCGATGCGACGACTACAAGTGGATTCGAGAATGTCGTGGGATGGTTACTGACGTTCGATGATAACAAGCACGTCTTACAAGCTTGTAACGATATCATCACAAAATTTGCACCCAAAAGCAGTGGGTCCATTGATTCACCCAAAAGCACTTGGTCCCTTCATTCACTAGGTAGGCGGATAAAACGGTCGTTTCCTAATTAGATGTGAATCCATTATATGATTAAACATTGGATCGATTATGGGATGGAAAATGTAATTTTTATTATTTTTTCAAATATCATGTTACTAATTCAGATTTATATTTGGAAGTTCATGGACTTTTGAGCCTCTTGTGGATCTAGACATCTCAAGAGAATCCCTAGAGGATCTTTCCAATACAATATGTGATCAATGAGACAATATCTAATTTTTTTTAGTTTAAAAGCTCTTACCTTGTTATTCTCCAAACCATTAGGGGGTTGCAACTTTTGCAAAAAATAAATGATGTTTTTGTACCAAGTGCTTTGCAATTTGATTCAGAAAGCAATCTAGCTAAACCTTGGCCTTTTACCAACTTAGTAGTCTTCATTTCAAGGTCAAACTCCAAAATTTTGAAAATCCACTTGCTCCTCTTTCCATCTATGTGAGGCTGGATAAGTATTTCTTTCATAGAAGATGATGAGACATAGAAAATAATATTTGAATGCAGAATGTATACTATGAAGGATTTGAGGGCTTTAACCAAAGCATAAGCCTGCTTTTCCATAATATCATACCTCATCTCTGCATCCCTCAATGCCCTGCTGAAAAAGGAAATAGGTTGTTCCATCCCATCTGTGTTTTTCTGAAGAAGGACAACAACCAATGTGTCATGTGAGGCAAAAGAGAATATAAAAAATTCCTTTGAATAATCAGGGCTGATGAGAACAGGTGCTTCAATCAATGCTTGCTTGATTTGGTCAAAAGAATTCCGAGCTTCAACAATCCATTTCACCTCATTCCCCTTTCTAAGTATAGATGTGATGTACTTAAGCAATTCAACAAAGTTAGAGATGAATATTCTCAAAAACATTATTTTACCTAAGAAAGATTGAAATTCCTTCTTGGATATAGGAAGAGACAAAGTCTGGATGGCCTCTACTCTACTTGGATCAATCATTACCCCTTCTGTTGATACAATGTGTCCCAATAACTTTCCTTCTTTCGTAGCAAACAAAGACTTCTTAGGATTGAGAGAGAGACCAAACTTTCTACACTTCAGGAAGACCTTTTTCAAATGATGATAATATTCCTTATCAGATCTTGAGAACACTGTAATGTCATCCAGATAGATGACCGCAACTTTTTCCTTCTTCCCAATAAAGACAATATACATTGCTCGCTAAAAGGTTTCTTCTGTATTCATTAGTCCAAAGGGTACTTTAGCATACATGAATGTGCCCCAAGGATTAGTGAAAGTTGTCTTCTCTCTATCTTCATGTAAGACAGAGATCTGATTATAGCTTGAAAATCCATCAATCATAGACATCCTTGATGAGCCAGTCACCCTCTGCAAAATATGCTCCATCTTTGGCAAGGGGTAATTATGTTTCTTGGAACTTCTGTTTAAATTCCTGAAATCGACACAAACTCTGATTTCACCATTCTTCTTCCTCATAGGAACCAAGTTAGCCACCCATTAAGAGTACCTTAAAGGTATGATTATCTTGGCACCAAGCAACTTCTTATCTTCCTTTTCCATAATAGGCAACAACATGCGATTTATCTGTCTAAGTTTCTGCCTAAATGGCTTGGTCTCCTCTTTCAAAGGAATCTTATGTTCAATGATGCTTGTGTCATAATTTTGTAGATATTCATATTTCCATGCAAATACATCAACAAACTCCTTTAATAGCTTAACATACTCATCCCTTTTCTCTTTTGATAAACTGCTAGACAATTTTTCATATTTAGGATTTTCCTCTATACCTAAGTTGCATTCTGTCACATCAGCCTCTTCACTTGAACCTTTAACCTTCACAACAACATCATTTCTGTCAAATAATATCTCCAAATAAACTAATCCTTTTGGAATATGGTTATTGGGAAATTGAACAATCTTGTGGTCTGCAATTTTATTTAGGAAAATATTGGCATGAAGACTATTGGTATCATCATGATCTTGATCAATATGAAGCGCAAAAAACTCTTCCACAGTTTCCAGAAATCTCTTGATCTCAAGATCATCCTCAAAGACCTTCCAATGTTTGACATTGTCATGTATAGAGGGTCTATACTTAACTTCCACATCATATTTGAGCTTGGGGGGCAAAGGAATTTTAAAATTACTTGCAGAAAAAACCAAAGAATTTGCCATACTATTTTCTTCTCTTGGAACAAAAGAGATATTAAAAGATAAGAAGAAATTATCAATGAGATCCCAAACTTCATTTTTGTAAGTTCTTAACCTCGAGTGTTTATCTTGATATAGATTTTTAATTTGATGTAGAATTAGTTCAACATCTCCAAACACTGCTAACTCTTCAATCTTCATATCTTTAGCAGCCCCCAAACCCAAAACAAGAGCCTCATACTCTGCTACATTATTTGTAGTTTCAAATTCTAGTTTATAAGACAAAGATATGATTTCTTGAGTTGGGGAAATAAACACCACTCCAACACCAACACTTTCTTTAGAAGAGGCTCCATAAAAAAACATCTTCCACATTGGGGTATTTTTAGGAGGTATCTCACAAGTTTTAATAGGTTGTTTTTTTATTTCAATAGGTGATTGAGGAGCGTCAATGAGCTATAAAATATTGGATCTTATATCAGTATCAACTTAAAAAATGGGGTGATTTTTAGTGTTAGCTTCATCACTAATGATGTAAGCTAGTTGTGTTTCCCTATAAAGCCTTCTATGCTCTCCTCCAAATACAGGAATAGTGGCATATGAAAGTTCCATCTGCAAAGTTTCCCCTAGTCTCTTGATCCAAGATCTTGACAAGAGCATCCCAAACTTAGGGGGGACATAAACCACCACAATATCCATGACCACACTCTTCATGGGAAATTGGAACAAGGTAACAACCATGCCCTTGATCACTCCAAGGCATTTGACTTTTCTAGAGTCAAAAGAGTATAGGTCATGATAAGTTTTTGTAATTTCCAGACCAAGCTCATCCATGACATTTTTAGTAATAAGATTATGAGATGCACCTGAGTCCATCAAGCAGTTGTGAAAAAATTTATCATGAATATTCAATGATGTGTAGAATGGAGGAGAAAAGTCATCCCTATATTCTACCAAAGGTCTCAATATGACTGCTGGTTTTTCATCTTGAAGGTTCACCGAGTCTGTGGAATTGGAGGAAGATTCGGGTTTTAGCATCTTGGAAAGATATTTTTTAAACTCTTCATTTTTAATCAGCTCCAAAAAGAGTACTCAGATTTTTATCTTTTGAATTTCATTCTCGAAGCTGAAGGAAGAGGGAGATTTCAGAATCTCCTTAATTTCCGGGACATGGATCTTAATCCGTACTTGAGGGTTTTGTTCCTCTTTTTATTTGCTACTAGAAACTACAACCTTAGCATAATTTTCTATTTTGGTGGGTTGATCAGATGTGTTAGGCTTCCCATCCTTCTTTTTTCACCTTAAGTTGTATTTATTTGGATTTTCATTGGATTTTTCCCCTTTACTCAATTCATTCAATTGACTGTCCTCATATTCAAACCGAGTTAGATGAGGGCATGGAGAGGTATCACCCACATGATGAATTTCTAGATCAGTATCTTCATCCTCTCCTACTTCATCATTAACCATGTTATTTTGGAGAGGGGCTTGGACTTTTTGATCATCCCTAAAATTTTTGCATTGTTTGGTCTCCTAAAATTTTCTCTATTATCAACAATCAATGTGTTTCTATAATTCTGTTATCCTTCAAGTTTCATCTTTTCCATTTCAACAGAAAGTGATTTAAAAAAATTTGTTAGTTCATCTACTTGAGGATTAACACCAGAGGAATCAGAGGTTGAAGCTTCAACCCTACTTTCTCTCCTATCTCTATCATATTTTCCCCTGAGCTTGTTAGCTGGCAATATGTTAGATTCTACCTCCAAGGCTGCATCTTTCATATGAGGTAGAGAGGTAGATCTCCTTTCTCTCAACAAGAGGAAAAACTCAGGGTCAAAAGCACTAGCATAGATGATTTTGGCTGATGTTTCAGTGGGCTTAATTTCCATGGGGATTTTGTTGTACATTTTATTAAATCTCTTTGAAAAATCTGAAATAGATTCCCCTTCTTTCGTCTTGAGTGACCCAAACTCTGTAATATAATATAGGAAATCTTTCTTATCTCCCAAATTCCTCAGAAATGCATCATCCAGAGCTTCAATCCCAAAAATAGATCCAAGAGTTAAACCCATAAACCATTTCCTAGCCTGACCATCAAGGCTTTGCACAAAAACTCTCATCCAAACATCTTCATTCTCAATATTAAGATTGTCAGCATAATTATAAAATTTTTCAAGGTGTTCCTCTGTAGTTATGTCCTCTTCCCCTGTAAACTTGGGCATGTACTTAAGATAGTCTCCAACTGGGAGGGCATTCATAGGATGATGCACTAAAAGAGGGGCATACCCAATAGCTACTATGGAATCCATCCTATTTCTAGGAAGGTTATCACCTACCATTGGATTATAAATTCTAGGAGAACAAGGAGGAGATTGAGTCTTGACTGGTACAACTGCAGTCTTGATTATGTGTATCTTGGGAGAAGAAGGAATGTAGGATGGAGAGATTTCAGTTTTCACAAGGAGAGTCTAAGTCTTGGAAGAAGATGGTGTAGATTCCAAGGGAACTAAGGTTTCTTTCTCTTTTGTCACAGAAAATCTAAGAGAAGGAGGAGATGGAGAACCCAAGGTAGGAAAATATTCTAAGCTCTCAAGTCTAAACCAGCTTACAACATCAAAAGATTTAAGAAATTCAAAACTTTCTTATTTCAATTTGGGAGAAAAACAAGAGTATTCTATAGGGAAATCTTCAAGATCTAAATTTCTAGAAATTTCAATAGAGGGTAAAAGAGGAGTACTAGATATAGCTACTGGTGTTTTAAAAGTGGAATAGGGAAAATGACCAGAAGTACCTGGAACAACAACTGAAAATAATTCTTGAGAATCTTTTCCCTTCTTGATAATTTTCTCTGGTTCAGCTTCAAGTGTAACCAAAGGGGATGTGGAGTAGACCTCGTGTGACTGCCTTTAGGAGCCACAACTGAAACAGTGGAGTCACCAGGTGCAAACTACAACTGCAGTCTTCAATCTACTGATTTCTTATGCACCTTCATAATCAATATTTCTTTTTCGTTCAATCCCACATAAATGTTTTCAATCTATTCCCCAGAAACGGAGCCAAGAATTTTAGCACTGAGAGTCACCCTGAGACTGCTAGAGGATAAGCCCAGTACCCATGAAATAGGTTTGTAATGGTAAATTTATGATAAAGTGTCAAATGGATAAAACTTAGCATAGCAATGCACAAACACAGAAATTTCCAGGCAAGATGTAAAAGCAAGTGAGGTCTTGTCTAACTTCAGTTAGTGATTTAAAGATTAGTGTGGATAAATGAAATACTTTAATGAGAAGGATGAATAGTCTACTATCAACATCAGGCCTTACTAGCAGACAAATGAGGAAAAATCTCAAACACAAGAACTTATTTATTCTAAGATTTAAAACACTGATAATAATCACAACAACATCACAATCAAACATACATTGTAACACAACTATAATACATCACTTGAATCATTCAATGATGAGAAAATAAGAGTGAGAAAGAAGTAAGATGATTGGAAAAGAAATCTGACTTCTATTAGGAAAAATTTCTCAAATCTCATACATAAAAACAAGAGTTTGGCTCTGTTACATTAAAACATTACTAAGGGAGTCTATGCTCAACCATTTGAACCCAAAAATGTTCATCTAAGATGCATTTATAGCCTAAAAAAGGAATGACAACATATGATGCGAGCTTCATCCTCTAATATAGGATTCTCCCACCTAAAACTGAAAATATTACACATGTACAAGTGGAAAAAACAAACTGCTATAAACAGGGGAAATGTTGGCAACCATCCTAACACCATAATCTTTACATAGTGAGGTGTCCTTTAAGCGCATCTCCTTCATTGTTAGGTAACCTCTAGCTCTAACTGACCTCCAAGCATCTTTTCTATGCTCCACTAGCCATATGGTGACCATTGATTCTCTCAAAACCCATCAAAATAGGAATGGGTAGCGAATCTTGTAGCGCTGACTGTATCAGCCAGTTAGCAGTAGATTTCACAGCGAATTTCGTAGTGAATTCTGTAGTGCCTGACTGTTTATACCATTTCTCATCAGATTTCATAGCGAAGTTGCATCTACTTTCTGTGTAGATCATTTCAAAGTGTATTTGTAGCTTATGTCTGTGTAGATCATTTCGTAGCGCCAAGCACTACAAAATGTCCTGTAGTTGTCCGATTTGTGTAGTTTGAGCCAAAAATAACCAAAAACCTTTGCCAAAGGTATATAATCCTGTAGAAGCCTCCAAATAGGGTGTATGAATGCAAAATCAGGTATAAGCATAATATTTCCCACCAAAAATTCAAAATGCAAGGATAACCACCTTCAAAATTGAGATTCTTTCAGCTACTTCATTCCACCTCCTGAGTCTGGTACTCCTTCTGGTTGTAGCTTGAGCTAACACATTCATATTTCTTTGAGCTAATTCATCTTTGAAAGGCTATAACTCCAGCTTGATCTTTTTGATCTGAGATTGTAAATCCATGTTTTTCCTGTATAGATTCCTAAGCTTCCTATGAAGAGGCAGAAATCTCTTTGTTGTAAACCTGGCTTTGTCAATGGTTTCCAAATACATATCCATTAGATCCTTTAATTTTTTCCTCTTAGCCAATCCTCCTCCCTTCAAGTGAGAAATACTGTTTCTAGCATCTCTAAGAGTTGTCTGATCAGTCTTTTGAAGGTAGGGTTGTTAGGGGGAGTGGTTATGTCTATGACTTCAACATGTTTTTCAACAGTCTCAATTTTACCCTTATCCTTCCTCTTGACATGATATTTTGTTATGAGTTCTTGTTCAACATTTTCCTTCTTTTTTGATGACATAGTGAAGGGCCTCCTAGTTTTGGTCTCAACTGCAACAGTTGGTGAGGGGAAGAGTAATCTTATCCCTTTTTTGCCTGTGGTTTTAGCTGAGGGAATTTCTACTAATTCTGGAGCTGGTTGGGGTGAAAAATCCCTTTGTGGAGAGTGATGAGATCCCCCTTATTCTTCTTCTTGTTGATTAGGATTCTCATAATCTTTAGCAATGTGTTTTCCTTTTCTCTTTTTACTTGTCTCTGTGTGAACAACACTATCAGTTTGCAGAGGGCTCTGCACCTTAGATTGAGGAGTAGGAGATACATTTAATTGCAGATGTGTAGAGGAAATGAACTACTCCCAAGCTATGTTTCTCTTCTTCAAATCCTCCATCACAAGCATCCTAATCAACCCTGAGTGAAAACCACTTGTTTCCATAGCCTTGGACTTGGCTTGGACCCTGTCAACCATTTTCCCAATACTCCTAAACAAATAGAAAAGGAGGTTCATGAGGTCTTTGCTTGTGAAGTGCAACAAAAGTCTAATGTGGTATTGGTAAATAATATTGAATCTTCCCTCACAAGTGAAATATCTCTGGATCACCCTTAACATATTGTCAAATCCCTCAACCAAGTGGCTCCTATGCACTCCCTTTGATAGGTTATTTCCCTGACATTATGGTTTGAGGAACTCTTTAGAGAAGGATGCATTAAGATTCATGGATTTAAACCATATTTCACCAGTGTTGGGTATCTCAGTGGCTGCTGCAATGGTGGCTTCATATACCTACAGTTAAAGTTTCCCACTTTAGTTTATCAAAATTCAAGGAAAACTCTCTGTCTACCTCAGTGTGTCTCCTTTGCATATTCTGACATAAATTGAAACATCCAACTCGCTGGAAGACCTCTCTGATCAAAGGTTTAGCATCAAATAACTGCATATCATAGCGCTTCGTCCTGACTACACACCCACCCTTGTGAGCCTTCTTCTGTTGTGGTGTATTCATTTTCTATTATAGGAGGAAAAATAATACAATAATCTGAGGGATATGAGAGGTCAAACAAAGAACATAGGTCTTAGGGTTTGGAATGATGGTATTTTTCAAAGCTAGCTTCTTTTAAGGCTTCATAGTTTTCTTGTCTATTTGAATTCTGATCTTATGAAAGGGAAATTGATGGTTAAGACATGGAAGAAAAGCCTTCAGGAAAATGGATATGCAAGGAGGAAGCAACTGCCAAAGTTTTAAGCTAACACTTCACCAACATTTGCAAGGTTATCACAACTTTTATAAAAAAGGCTCTTTAAATTTCCAACGTAGATAAACTTTAGACTTGAAATAGCAATTGAAAACTTAAAGGAAATCAGTTTATACAGGCTATGTGATCAGAGGGTAATGATGTTGAGTTTGATGTACAGGTTCGCAACACCAAAATAAGGGATTCATAAGATAATCCACAATAGATTTCCCAGTATAAAAAACAAGGGTCAAGAAAGAGATAGGAACAATGGATTTGACATCAAGATTTTCTCAATTGTAGTAGAAGAAGCTCAAACACTGCAAATGGATAAGAATTTGTGATAGCAAAGGTAAAAGGGGTAGATTCATAATGTGGATCATCAATTCGCAGCGCCTAGGAGGGGAAAACATAAGCACAACCTTAATCTGATCTTCAACAGAGCTTAAACAACTCAAGGAGTACCTGGACACTGTGGTTGCTAAGTTGATAGCTGAAAAAAAGGAGATCGATTGACAAAAGCCTCATAAGTGCAATAATGGTAATGAGGGAAGATGTACTTGAGATGCACTACAAAATTTCTTTATGATATGGCAGTGTACTAAAACAAATTTGATTTGACCTTCTAACAGGTAGAGGGACAGAGTGGACGGGTTTAAGCAAATAATGGAAGTGGTAACATGTCAGGGTAGTGGTGGCATAAGGGTGATGGTGAAAGTTGTCTAATCTTGTGATGAAATGAAGATATAAACCAAAGGTATGGGCCAACATCAACCTTAATTTATTTGTGCTAAGACCTAAGAAGACCATAAGGAGGAGATCAAAAGTAAACCTTAAACAAGACTAAGGATAAAAAATTAAAAATCTAAGGATTAATTGACCCACAACAACTTCATGTGACCCTTAACAACTTCATGTCATAATAGAAGGAAATTGAGAAATAGAAACCCTATATACCATATGATATCTCTGTAGTTTGGATATGCGGGTATGAATGTTATCACTATTTTTTCTCTTAACAGAGGGATGAATCACTTTGTTCTTGTAGTGTACAGGCAACTACAATGGGGAAGCTAATTGAGAAATAGAAACCCTATATACCTACAATATCACTACCGTTTTGATATTCAGGTATGAATGTTATCACTAAATTTTCTCTTAACAAAGGGATGAATCACTTTGTGCTTGTAGCATACATGAATGCAACTGCTATGGTTGTCCTTGTCCCTTTTTCATTCTTCTTTGAAAAGGTTGCTACTAGGGTTGCTTAAAGTGGTTGTTTCTAGGGTGTCCTTGACCCTTTTGTCTAATAAATTGTGTTATCCCCAATTCCTAGAGATAACTAAGGAGATGATGTCTCTAGGCCCTCAGGTTGCAAACATGGAGTACCGAGAGACAAATTGACCAACAATGTCCACTTGAACAGACAAAGACCCACCTTGCCACAACAATTTCAGGTTTATCATGAGGATATACACGACATCAACTTGATTCTAGAAGACATTGGGTCTTGCTTCATGAGGTAGAAGCTAGGTATTATGGTGAGTGTAATTTCAATATTTGAGG
>JASDQU010365858.1:6454-18034 GCA_032191745.1 Picea mariana
CTCTCCTTTTTCTATCACCAATGATCCTTTGGTGACCTTCCACACCTTGTATGTAAATATGGATATACAAACTTCACTTTCCAACTACCTTGTTGAAATTATATTTTTCCTTAGATCTGGAACATGTCTGACCTCTTTCAACAACCACTGGTTTCCATTAATTTGCTTTATTTTTACCTTTCCCATTCCAACAATTTTTCATGGTGCATCATCACCCAAATGAACCTGTCCAAAATAACCTTGAACATAATCTAGAAAATGTTTCCTATGGGGTGTGGTATGAAATGAAGCCCCTGGATCTACTACCCAAAACTAAGAAATATTATCTATAGAAAGAATCAAAGTATCTTGTAACACATCACCTGTTACATTTGCTTCATGATTTTTCTCCTATCGTCCATCTCTTTGTTTCTTTGGAGCTTTACAGTCTTTCTTCAGATATCCTTTCTTCCCACAATTCCAACATTCTATCTTTCCCAGTCTGGATTTGGATATTCCCTTCCTAGAATTCTCGCAGTTCCCCGAGCCCTTTCCTCTATCCTTTTGTCTTCTCCTGTTCTCCATGTTTAACACATTACCTAATGTATCACCTGTTCTTTTCCATCGCATTTCCTCGCTAAGGATAACAACAACAACATCATCAAATTTTAAAGTGTTTGAACCAGAGACAAAGTTACTTACAACCATGACCAAGCCGTTCCAAATTTCTGGCAATGAGCACACGATTAGAAGAACCCTGACCTCATCATCAAAGTCCACTTTTACATAACTTATCTGATTAGTAACCGTATTAAATTCATTTAAATGATCCACAACAGACCCACCTTCTCACATCTTCATATTAAATAATCTCTTCATTAGAAATACCTTATTGGACGCCGAGGGTTTTTTGTACAGTTGAGCCAATGCATCCATCAACTCCTTCATTGTATTTTATTTCCAAATATTGAAAGCCACCGATACTGCCAGGCTCAACCGTATCATTCCTAGTGCCTTTCTATTAAGAACCTCCCATTCTTCGTCTTTCATGGCTATCGGCTTCTTTGCTATTCCACCCAATGGTAGGAATAGATCCTTTTGATATAAATAATATTCCATCTGTATCTTCCATAATTGGTAGTTTTGGTCGTTAAATTTCTCGACCCTAAACTTTCCATCTTTCGCCATTGCTCCCACTCGAACCAAGAACCCTCTTTTCCTGCGAGTTACTATTCGCTCTGATACCAGTTGTTAGAAAAACAAGATTGCAGACCAATAAAAGAAAACAAATGCAAAAATAAAACATAGAAGATACAATACAATAGAGACATAGATATACATGGTTCACCCAGTGTGGGCTATGTCCACTAGAGAAAGTTCCAGGTCCTTCTGTTGGGCGCAAGATGATTTTGAGGAAGAATCCAATTTTGGAAAGTAATGCTTAAATTAGAAAAGTGCAACTGGAAGGAAAAGAAGCAAGTGTGAGCAAAAGCCAGATGCAAAGGAGGAAAGCATGAAAGGCATGCATGTAGGAAAACCTAAACACATTAGGGATAGGGTTTTTGTAAGAGATTGTAATGGAAGATAAGCCAAAAATAAGGATAAATAAGTACCTAGGAGGTCTAGGTTGAGAGTTAGTTGTGGTTGGAGTAGTTGTTCCAGAAGGTTAGAGAACCTTGTTTTTCTAGGAGAATGACTGTAAGATCTAATACCATTTTTGTAAGCTGTTGAGTTGTAGGAGAGACAAGTAACTAGATACTGAGGGTTATATTGTAGGTTGAGGAGCCTGGTGTGATCTAGTCAGCCTCACAAAGGTTGTGGAACCTGTTTTGTGATTGCATGATCAGAAACTATAGTGCACGCGATGCCATATATTACAAAACCATAATAAAAGAGCCTAAGAGATAGATCTTTGTGGACGTAGCCTAGGAGGGGGTGAACCACAGTAACACCCATGTTATGGGTTACGATTTATGGAATGTTTACCTTCTATAAGTATTTAGACTATGAATGGATGAATGGATAATTTTGTGAGATCTGTTATATGTTATATTTGTTAGAATGCATGCATAGACTTAACAGGTGAATGAATATTAAGAAGAATGTGAAGAAAAACTAGATCAAGGCCTAAGAGAATGAAATAGAATCCCATATCCCCACCCTTTCTTAGACTGCGAGCATATGAGCATTGTAGTCACCCATAGAACTATCTCAGATGAGACTGCGTAGTACACTCTATGTGATCTGTTTCCTTCTGGTTTACTAGGAGGGCTAATAGTTTTGGAGGGATTTGTTAGAATATTTTTTAGATCTGAACCTGGGTCAATCCAAGAAGTAGTTAGAGAAGGAGATCAACCAACAAATGATTCCATTTCTGGTTGGAACTGCATGGGATTGAGTGAGTGGGATCCGTGAAAGAATCACGAAAAGAATGAAAGTATAAAAATAAATGTTCATACCATGGAACCCAACGAAGGTGGACATTGAAAGCTGGTTGAAAACAAAGGATATTGAGTTTGCAGATAAGGATAGCATAAACCCTAAGTTAACACCGCACAAGTATCTGGACAAGTACGTGTTTAGTGACCTGCATGAGGTATTTTTCTGTGATTTCCTGCATGTGTTCCAGGAGTGGCTATTGAGGTTGAAATACAACCACCCTACAAATCAAATTAGACAACTTGAGTGGAATCCCGTGGGTATCATGCAGTTACAACAAGTTAACAACAAATTAACAACAAATTCACGTGTGCAGTAGATTTCTGGTTAGACAATATTCTTGCAGGGTTTATCATAGAATTTGTAGTAGATACTGTGAAGTCTTACAGTGCAACAAAGCAAAAGTTTCTAAAAGGACCTAGAGGTAGGTATATCGGATCTCTCTATACTTCAATCAAGATCTTATTGTATAATAAAGGTGTAATGACTATGGAAGTAGACAACTAAACTTCCCTGCGTGCATGGGGGAAGGGGGGAAGCACTGACAAGAGCTGGAGAAATGGAGAAAGAGATGGATAATGGAAAGAAGGAGGAGGCCTTGGAACCAATCATGATGGAGGAAGATCAGATCAAGAAGATCACGGAAACAACTGGAAAAACATGCAGTGGAGTACCCTACCAATATAAGATGAATAATAAGAAGAGATCCATAGCAGATAGAGAGGGCTTGGCAAGTGATGAAGAAGAGGTAGAGGATCTCTGGGCTATGGAGAAGATTGAGGAAATCTTGTGCACAACATATGAAAGGAAGAAAATATGTCCAAGGGCAAGAACAAAAGGCATCACTCCTATCCATATCAGTGTCAGTGTGGATCCCATAACCTCATGTGCGACTAATACACCACCATTTAGACAACCAAATTTTAGTAGAATAAAGACAACAAGAAGTGCACACAATAAATGAGAATCGACTAGAGGAGCTAGTTTAGGAAGTAGTAGTGAAGTATATACATCGCATAGAGGTCGTAGTTCATCACCATTCAAAATGGTAGGACATGATCCCACCATCAGGTTACCCAAATTCAAGGGAGAGGCATCAGAGGATCCTAAAAAGCACTTGTTTATCTGTGAGAAGATTTGGGAAGCAAAGTAGATCACATATGAGGATACAAAACTTGCGTAATCAACTATCATGCTAAGAGACCGTGCACTGGATTGGTACATGAGCTTAGCTATAAACAATCCACCAGGAACAACAAGGATGATTGCAGATGTCAAAAAGCTACTGATAAATGAATTTCAGAAACCTAGCTCAAAGGATTAGTATATGAACAAGATGATTGAAATCAGGCAGAAACCGAGTGAGTCTATTTGGGAGATTGATCATAGTTTTAAACATCTTAAAGGTAAGCTAAAGTATGTCATGACTGATATGCAACATAGACATCTCTTTGTGAACTCACTATTACCACATCTGAAATACCCTTTGAGGCAACACAAGTTTCAAACTCAAGTAGAGTCTCTGCAGGCAACCCTGCAACTAGAAGAGAACCAATATCAGAAGACATATCCAACAATAGAGGAGATGAAGGAGGATCTGAGGAACCTCACATTTCAACTAAATCATAATAATAGCAAAGAGCAAAGATAAGTTGTTTGGTGTACCACATGCAGGATAAAAGGACATCACAAGAATGAGTGCCCAACTTTCGCGTAGTACATAGAAACAGATCTACCAAACACTTTTCCAATAGGAGGACCATGGTACAAGATCTGTAAAACACATGGATATGATACATATCATTTTCCAATGATGCAAAAGTGTCATATAGTACCCAAAATTTCATATTGCAACTTTTGCAAATTAGTAGGTCATGATGAAAAAGATTGTAGGACAATGGACTTGATGCACGAAAGAACATCGACACCTATAAGGTGCAGGTAGAAATGATGACAAGGAAAGCTTCACCTTAGTTTAACCAGGTACCACCTCCATGCAACACTGTGCAACAACAATACAACACTGCATAACCTCAGTATAATAACACACAACCATACTATAACCCCGTGCAGTATAATCAGGTGCCTCAGTACAACACACCACGAGCAGATCGAGGTGGATATAGAAGTGGAGGATGAGACAGAGGAGAATTTGGAAGAGGCATAGGTCTAGTAGTGTGCCACAACTTCCAAAATCCAAGACATTATGCAAGGGAATGTCCACTTTGACCTGCGACATGTATGTATTGTCATGCAACAGACCATGATACAGAGGATTGCCCAACATTAGTGGGGAAGATTCAAGAAAAGAGAAATCAGAAAAATCAAAATGTTCAGTGGATTTCTGCAGAGGGGAGGGATGATGGAAGAAATATTAACATAGTCACACAAAGATATGCTAAGACATGAACTAATGTAGTAAGACATGAGTCAGCACAACAACAATGGGTGAAGAGGAATACTGAACCACATAAACAGTTCGATGCAGGGAAAGAAAAATAAATATTCAAGGAGGAAAGACATGAATTCCTTAAGAAAGATGTTGCATCTACATCGACCACGCAACATACTCAGAATGTACCAATGTACGAGATGACCTTATAAATGGATCACACTAGCGAAGTACCATCTATAGTGCAAGTAAGTACCATAAATAATTTTCTGCAATCCTGTGTTAAGCTACGGAATGACCCATCATCTCTTAAAGTTTTGAAAAATATGTTAGAAAAATGTAACACAGAGGTAGAGGGGAAGTTAGAACAGAAAAATATCAATCACCTCCATACAAGAAGGAGGACAAGCAGGGAATTCAGACTGAATACTAACATTGGAGATTCCAATATGGGGGATATCATACTGGATTTAGGCTCTGAGGTAAATGTGTTACCCAAGAAGACATGGCAGTGTATGGGAGAGCCCACACTAGGCTATTCACCTATCCAATTGAAGCTAGCAAACCAACACATATCTCTACCAATTGGAAGGATTAAGGGTGTGACAATAGATCTAGATGGAGTGCACACTAAGGTAGACTTTAAAGTGATAGAGATAGGAGATGGTACAACACCTTATCCAATGTTGCTTGGCCTTGATTGGGAATTTGATAACCAGACCATAACCAAATCGAAGACAAGGAAGATGAAATTCAAATCAGGAGAGTACAGATTCATTGCGCCACTAGATCCATAAAAAGGAGAAAGGTTTGTAGAGATCACTTTATTAGATCTGGAGGAAATCAACTAGTTATACAAAACCACCACGTGCGAAGAATATTATGTTAATCCAACTTCAGATGGGGTACTCAGCTGGAAGAGAATCACATCATGTGCTTTTGACTCAGATAAATTCTTGGAGAATTGGTAGCAGAGATTACATGAAGTATACACAAGAAGGTGCACAAGAATATACCACGTAGTAAGATGGGTGGGTACCGAGATAAGAGAACCTCCCAGTTTCCATGGTACAAATGACTTAGAAGAATTCCTAACAAGATATGAAGATGAAGTGTTACAGAATCAGAGGCTCTTATCCCTGGACATTGCGCTCAAGGAAACACCTTCAATATGGTGGGGTGCACATAAAGAAACAATTAAGGACTGATACCAATGTAAGTGACTGCTGCGCATTAGATTCAATGCAGAGCAAGGGAGCACTAATATGCAATGATATGATGGAGAGGGGACACCAGTAGAAAATTTGGAGAGATTAAAAACACTATGGAGGATGACACCACCAGAGGAATGGCCTCATCACTTCATCCATACCTTAGAAGGAATTCCAGAAAATTGGTATGTAGACCAGGAACTATGTAGAGACACTGCAATTTTTTTCTAGCATCTGGGTAAATTTAAATTGCATTGGCTGGGGCCATATGAAGTGAAGACTATCACAAATGGGGGATATCTATAGTTAAAATACTTGGGAGGCACATAAATTAAAGGACTAATCAACGAGAGTCGAATGAAAGTGTATAGGGATAGTCGACCTCCTAACAATTAAAAGTTACAACGCAGTAGGAAATCATGTAAATAGTGTAAGATAGTAGATATTAGAAGAAAAAGACAAAAACCCATAAAAAGAAAAAAGGTAACAAAAGACACAAAGATAGGGGAACATTAGAGGTTTTGATGTAATAGAATTGTTAGTATTAACAAGTGCACCACATAAAAAATAGTGTGGAAGACACTATGCTCAGGATAATAGTTAACAAACACAAAAAGTGGAGCGCGCAGGAAAAAAGTGAAAAAGTGAAAACTGTAAGTGCAGAACAACTGTCATTTCACCATCCCACTATAAAATTTGGAAAAGGGGGGAAATGTGGTAATTTGTGTTTTTTCGCTAAGGAGAAGAACAAAGAGTGAGAGTTGAGTGCAAGAGAGTGAGAACTTATATAGCAAGTGGAGATTTGTGGTCAACAATTCTAATTTGAGTAGGATGTCACCATCAAGAGTTGGAGCATCGAGCAGGGACAGGATAAACACGAGAAGTAGTGCTAAGTTGATACAAGCAGGGACACAAGAGATGCGCACATTCGAAGATGTGGATGAGATTCACATGCCAGAGTATAAGCCTACTACCACACATATGGAGGAGGAACAAAACCCAACACATGAGTTTGGGAAGCTGAAGGAGGATGTAGAGAGAACATAATCTGATGTGTCCAGGGGAAAAGGGCCGCAACAGAGAAGGCATGCCACAGATTTAGTGCAACATGGCCTAGAGCTAGAAGAAGAACATGAAACAGAGCGCCAGGGCATACCAGAGGTCAAGGTGTCATCCCCGCAAGGGAAGAATAAGGCACAAGATGAGAGTAGTGCACAAGGAATATCACACACACAAGCGAAATTGGCCATAGTAATGCCGAAGATCCCCGAGAGTATAAAGGTCGATGATGAAATGGTGGGAGGAGTATATACCATCAGATACTCTAATCATGATGTGACTGACATAGTAAAATTCCCATATTTGGTGCCACAAAACAATTTGGAGAGCATGGGAGAGGGCTCATCAGGTATGCCATTGTTGGAGCATGTGCAGTGGAGCCTAAAATTATACAACACATAAATAATGAATTTGCTGGACATACCATACTTTGGGCATGGTAAACACATCAATGGATGTGTGAAGCAACTTCTAGCAAGAGTGCATGGAAGAATTCTATGGATGGATAGGCTGATGCCTAACAAGGTTGATTTGATTGCAGTAATCACGGGGCTACCCATGGATGGGGAGAGGCCAGAGCAGTACCTAGAAGATAAAACAAAATAAAAAGGAATCTTCAATGAAATCAAGGAAAATTATGGCATAGAGAGAGGTAAGAGGGGAATTAAGATCAATCACATCAACAATCCTGTGATGCAATTTGTGACAAGGTTGTTATGTTGCAAATTGATGCGCAAGTATAGAAAGGAGGAAGTACCTGCAAGAGTGGTAGTAGCTTCAGCGCAGTGTGCGAAGGGGAGCTTGATGAGTTGGGCCCCTTATCTACTTAACTCATTTTTGGAGGATTGTAAGGATACGCATGATTGGGGCTCTCAGTTCTACTACTCATGGTTACTCATCCTCATTGCATTAGTAGGATGGCAAGAAACCAAATGCAGTGTGTTCCTGCAGAGGACAAGAAAGTGTGGCGCAGATCGCTACACTTTGCTTCAAAGAAAAACAGACCCAAAGGAAAAGAAAATAAACAACGATGTATTTTCTCTGTACTTGACAGAGATATTGAACAGGGTGGCAGACACATGGAGGATTTCTCCAGAAACTATCTAGGAGTTTGGACCAATAAAAAATTTTCAAGCATCACGCCATAGTATGTGGCTATAGGAAAATAGGGATTTAGGCAAGGAGTGGATGTAGTTGAGTTACTACGTAACAATGCAAGACATCTAGATGGAGGTTCAAGAGTGTTCTAAAGAGTGGAAAGTGCCAATGATCCCAAAGGAAGTGCCAGGAGGACAAACTAGGACATAGGACAAAACAATCCTTGCGCAGTAGACATGCACAAATGACACGAGCAAAAAGAAGAATGTCACACATGGCCAAGAGGGGGGAAGCAGTCCCATACAAAAGAAAATCATGAAAAAGAAGAAATTATGAAGTGGTTCTACACAAGGACCACCGTGCACATGAAAAGCACCAAGAGGAGCAACAAAACATGTGCACGCCGAAGAAGCCCAGACGGAGACACATGATATATCCATGGAAGAAGAAATTGGGTAGGATACATGCATGGATACATAGATGCCAAAGGCATCTGAGACATCAGATTCCCAGAGGAAGAGAACATGGGAGAAAATAAGTGACTCTAGGAAGAAGGAAAAGGCCCACAAAACACCAATGCAAACATCAATGACAATAGATGATGTGGAGATGATAGCCACAACAGTCGAAGATCGACTGTGAGAGGTATGGGAGACTGTTAAAAATCACATGGATTCAATTTTGGAACATGTGAAGGAAGTGAAAACTATGCTGAAGCAGTTGAGTATTAGGGCAGAACAAAAACAAAATGATAAACCAACACAGACTAGAAAAGGAACACCTGCTAGAGAGACAATGCAGATCACGATGCAGGGGAGTGTAAACTTCATCATAATGCTTTAGATTCTATTTTTTGATGAGGAGAGATCACATAATCCCTTAAAAGACATTGAGACATTGGACTTGGCTTTTCCCAAGATTCCTACTAAAGCATTGTATAAGTTACAGGTTAGCGTCACGCAAAAGATTCAGTCCAGGGAAAGGTATGATGCGACAAACTTACAGTTGACGCAGGAAGACAACACCTCACTCAAGGAGGTTGTTATCCAAGAAGGACAAGCGAAGAATATAGCACATCAAAAATTGGATGAGATGGAGAAGCAGATAAATGTAGTATTTCAATCCATATCAGACATCGCAGAATCAGAGGGAGCATATTCGAAAGATAAGATAAGGGAAATAACGTAGGCTATAGAGAAGTACAAGGAACATATCAAGGAGCTAGAGGAGCACACAATATCTACTACTCCAGAAGTCAAAGCACAAAGAGAGAAGGATGCAACAACATCTATAGAGAACATCATGCAAAACATACAAATAATGACAAAACTGTGGGAAAAGAGCACTCAACTGTGGACACAACTACTAGAGGATGGAATTCTACAAGAGATGCAAGGGAAGGAAGACACATTGCATGCAATAATGAAATATGTAAAGAAACAAAAAAAGACAATGTCACTACTAGAGAAGATCAATACTGCCACAGAAACAAAGAGCCTATAGGCAGAGGAAAAATCCGTGCAGGCGCATAAAATTGCAAGATAGGCTTAGTTGGAGCCCCTGCAAGATAAGGAGGAGCAACTAGTCATGGAGATCAATGCAATGAAGTTGATCATAGAGAAGATAGGCTTGGAGGGGGGAGAGATATTAAGACCTCTAGTCACTACGTAGGTGGTAGAGGCCATGACAGAGAAGAGTAGCCAAGCCCATGAGCAATTCTAGCGGATAGAAGAGATGTACGAAGCACTGGCATAGGTAGTGAAATATGCTAGAGTCTGTGAGTGACTTGGGATGAGTCACGATGTCAGTGTTGGGGGTTTGTTGGGTGCAGGCCGATTTTGAGGAAAAATCCAATTTTTGAAAGTAAAGCTTAAATTACAAAAGTAAAGCTGGAAGGAAAAGAAGCACATGTGAGAGAAAGCTGCATGCAAAGGAGGAAAGCATACAAGGCATGCATGAAGGAAAAACTAACCACATTAGGGATATGGTTTTTGTAAGAGACTGTAATAGAAGATAAGCCAAAAATAAGGATACATAAGTACCTAGGAGGTCTAGGTTGGGCGTTAGTTGTGGTTAAAGTAGTTGTTCCAGAAGGTTATAGAACCTTGTTTTGCTAGGAGAATGACTGTAATATTTGATACCATTTTTGTAAGCCGTTGAGCTATAGAAGAGCCAAGTAACTAGATCCCGAGGGTTAGATCATAGGCTGATGAGCATGGTGCGATCTAGTTAGCCTCATAGGGGTTGTGAAACCTATTTTGTGATTGTATGATCATAAATTGTAGTGCGCGCAACGCCATATATTACAAAACTATTATAAAAGAGCCTAAGATCCATATCTTTGTGGACGTTGTTGAAATAATGTAACTACAAAGAGTATTCTTATTATTATTGATATTTTATTCATAGGATCAATCCCCATTATGGATTGATCGTGTCAGATATTGTAATAGGACCAAATCCCCTTTTGTGGATTGGTCAAAAGACAATTGTAATAGGTAGAATAAGAAGTCGGCCCCAACAGTTAATTAAGAGATCCAGAAATATAATAAAGCTGGGTTTACCCACCTAGATTGAGAAGTCGTCCCTGCTAGTGAAGAGACACTTCACACATGCTAGAACTTGTATAAATAAAGGAGGCTAGTGCCTCATTTGATCACAACTCACTTGCTCAGTTTGAGAGACAAGTTTCTGTTACTAGCAAAGGAGAGAGAGAGTGGCACATATCTTAGAGAGGACTTTTTGTTTTAGCATAGAGATCTCTTGGCATTGTATTGGCTATCTATATTAAGGAAGTTTTGCTGGGATTTCTTCCCCTAGAGGGTTTCCCAGGATAAATGCCGTGTCTCTTGTGAATGTGTATTTCTCAGTGATCTTGTTCTTATGTTGCTATTATCTATTGAAATGCAAAGAACTATAATAATGGCATAAACATTAACATGGTATCAACGCCAACCTGAAGGAAGCATATTTCGTAAGAGAAAAACATCACTGTTGCCGCACCTGCAAATTAGGGTTTTTCAAAAGTGAATATTTTCAGCCCTAAAACTATCTAGAAAGTTGTGCCCTCCCCCAAGGATCATTTTGGAACCTTCAACACACCTTTTCAGTGGCTGGATCTCTTGGAAAGTGAAACCCTAGTTTCACAAAAGTACCAGAAGTACTAGAAAACCAGTACCAGAAGTACCAGAAGTATCAGAAGTACCAGAGTACCATAAGAACCAGAAGCACCAGTCCAAAAATCCGCAGATCAGATTTGAAGGGGAAAAATTTTGATTTTCTCAGATCCAAGCACACCAGGCAGCTCGCCTCAGCCAAGCACATCTCCTGGTAAGTTCAAATTTTGATTTTGAGCACTTTCATTTTTCGGTCATTTTCCTAGCTCTAGGTAAAGATGTCTAC
>JASDQU010365859.1:0-11669 GCA_032191745.1 Picea mariana
ATAGAGGCATGATATGTTGATGGTAAATAAAAATGATTCCATTTCCATTAAGTTGGTCCTATTAGAGGAAGATGATTATTTCACAAAATAAATGGGAGAGCAGGACAAAGGAAACCAACAACAGAGAGAGCGAGAGTTTGTTTCCCATGTTCCCCTTCTATATGAGAAAGAGATCAAGTGCATGGTTGTGGAGAAGAAGAAACATGATGAACTTCTTTCTAAGTACATGGGTGAGGATCTCGTGGAGGATCATGCTGAGACCAAAGCAATGCTTAATATTTAGCGATAAGACATGCTGACAGAGCTTATGCATCATCGATGGTTTTTCTAAATGTTCTTATTAACTTGTATTATATATATAATATGGATCTTAGGTCAATATTGAGGCTAACACAGTTTTCTAATGAAGTCATACACCAAGTTCATTTCTTGCTGAATAGGGAAAAGGGGCACTAGGAATATTTGATAGTAGAGATTGACAGTCCTAATTATGCCAAAGTAGGGGCCAAGATGACAGAATTGGAAGGGAATGGATTTGATGTGATCGGTGCCATAGGAAAGGGTCCCAGTTACAAATAATTTGGGGCTATGAAATTACTCCCCATACTCAAAGAGATATTCGAGAATCTCACTTGAGGTGAAGAAGAGGAGCTGTAGTTATGCGACCTACAAGCGAATTGATGCCAGTTCATTTTATGGATACATGAATGATGAGGATGGTATCTTGGATAAATTCAAGAATCTCATGGAAGAGGATATGCGAGTTAGATCACTAAGGAAGTGGCAGAGGATTGAGTCCATGCACTAAATTATGAGAGGCATTGAAGAGTGACCTATGTTTTTTCCTCCATATAGAAAAACCTCCATAAAATTTAATTGTGGAGGTTTGCATTTGTATATTGTGAATTATATTTTTTTTCTTCTAGATGATACTATGCTCACTATCGTCGACGTAAATGATTCACATATAATAACTTGTTGGAACATATGTATAGATAAAATTAATTTAAAATATAAAACACAAATATATATAACTAATTTGTATTTATAAAAAATTGAAAATAGTTTGAGTTTGCAAAAAAAAATGAAAAGTAAGCGATGTTCTTAACAAATACATATGCACCATGTTCAGTGCTCCTTATCATACATAAGGCACCGAACATACATCTATTAAATATAATGCACCTGTGCATCATTGTTAGTCAAACACTGATATCTATAGTGGTGTGTTGTGATATATAGCGCATGGGTTAAGGGTTGGTGTTAGACACGTGGTTTGCTAGGTTATATTAAATGCACTTAATCTCTATGTTAGTTCATGCACCAAAATCTTTTAACTGGTGCATTGAATTTTCATGATGCATCGTTAACATATGTGTTTTACAATGTGCACGAGAATGACAATTTTTAAACTATTTTACTTGTTACAAATTACTTAACTACCCCAATGTGTTTCATATAAAGTAATGCACCGAAACTTCATTTGATATTTGTATGTGTTGATACCAGTGTATTTACATTATAATGCACCAGTGATAGGGAATCCCATAAAACTAATCGAGATGGTGAATTATTATGTATTTTTCTCATTATGTTGTAGTACACATTATCGATGTGTTTTATTTATTTGACGCACCATGGAGGAAATTTGTGTTTCAAAAACTTGGCGGTGTTTTCGATTAATGGAATGCACTGGTGCATTTATCTAAATTGACACACTTCTTATAATCTTAGTTGTGCTTACCATAAGACATATTTCACTACAAATTTGTGAAAATTTGGCCCGGTGTCATGCTCTTTACATTACTGGTGCGTTGTTTTCATGCATTTGCACCAATCAGTGAAATTATTGAATATGAACTTGCGTGGTGTCATGTGTTAATATAAACACATCTATTCTACCATTCTATTTGAGCATCGAAATTTTGTTTAATGATGAATTTTATTGTCAAAAACACTAGTTACATGGTGTACACCCAAATGAAATAGAGATTGAGTGCGAGGTGTTACTATTAATGCACCGGTACCAACGTGGTAGTGGAGAACCATCATTTTTTTCCTCTATGAGTTGTAAATGAGATTGCACCGAGACTGAGGTGTCCAATGTAACACCCCGCTATGAAAATATGAGAAATATATGTCCTAGTGTGTTTCTGTATACAATGTCAGTGCGTTGGATTACAATGGTTGAACTGATATGTTAAATTTTATAAATTGTTATGTTAGTGGTGTAGTTAGTTAAGTGAATTGTACTGGAGCGTAATGTTTAATGACACATGTGTGATTTATTCAATGCATGTATTGTTTTACAAAGTATGCTGGTGTTTTTTAACATTGATGTGTCATTTAACATTGATGTGTCATAAGATTTAGGACTTCTTTGACTGGGAATAGAAAAAAATGCTCTGCAACTAGGGTTTAGCTCCTCCCCGTGGCCTTGTTCTACGAAGCCCTAGCCTAGCCCCACCAGGGCTCATGAAACGCTCGGAGGGGGAGCTGCCAGGCATCTCCTACAGTCGAATCACTGCAAATGGTAGTCCCACAGAAGGCCCAAAGCGGCCAACCTTTGAGCCGCCTCCAAACCTACTCTCGGAGCTTCTGGAGGAGGGTACCTTCAAAAACCAGGATATGGACATAGATCTAGGGAAGGAGGCGGCCCCAGCCCACGCGAAAACCCCATGGGTGTTGGGTAAGTGTATCCCGCAAGCCCCACAAGCCCCGAAATACATCATCAACTCACCACTAATAGAAGAGCATAAACAATACATGAGGGACTACGCCTTGGTGGGAAAATTCCTAGGGCTATGGCCCTCGGAGAGAGATCTGATCAAATGGATACAACACTGGTGGAAGCCGAAAGGGAATTATGAACTACAATTGGGGTCCAAGGGCTTCTTCACCATTATCTTCCATAACCTGGAGGATCGCAATCGCATCTTTGATGACGGCCCGTATTTCTACAACTCGGCAGGACTTTTCTTAAGGTTCTAGACCGAGAAGTTCAGCCCTGAGAAGGAAGACTTTACCCACGCTCCAGTGTGGCTCAGACTATACTCCCTGCCCCAGGAGTTCTATTTAGAAGAAGTCTTGGCCGGCATTGGGAACACTATAGGCATATATGTCAAATCCTCAGAGGCCACAAAGCAACGATGCTACACCTCTTATGCAAGAATCTGTGTGTATCTGAACATTGCCAAGCCGCTCCCAGGGTCCATTACGCTGGAGTATCATGAAAAGGATTGGTCTCAAACCATTGACTATGAGCATATCCCATTCCGCTGCAGGAAATGCCACGAGCATGGTCACCTCTTTAGGGAATTCCCACTCAATACGGTTAAAAAAGAAGGGAACCCAGAAGGCGGAAAAGACAAGGATAGCTTCGTACAACCAGCGGGGAAAAGGCGTCAAGGAGGAAGGAAAACACCAGCTCAGGTAAGCAAAGATCCCTCAACTAGTAATAAGTTTGTCGCACTGGAAGACCAAACAGAAAACCCCATAGATCTTGCGAATCCCAATGCACCTTCTCAGGGTAATGCACCTCAAACTATCAGTCAAGGAATAGAACGACAGAGCCAGGGCAAGGAGCTTGACCTAGCCCATCCTGATATGGCTCCTCATATACAAGAGACAGAAGAAGGGGAGGTAGATATGGATCTAGAAGAGAAAGACCTTGCTGGGGTGGATCTAGAGCACCTCGAGCATGCCTATAGGCAACAAAAACTCTATACCATACCCAGAGATCAACTACGGAAGGTCCACAAAGTGTTCCTCAACTCCTCAGCTGGGTCCTCAGCTCAAGCCAGTAAAGGTCTCGGAATCCAAGGCAGTCAATCAAAAAACCCCACTAAGACCTAGAAGGACGAGAAGAAAAGAGGCCGCAAGTCAACCAACAAACTCATACAAGAAATAGTAAACTTTATGGTAACCTCAGGACAAATTAACATGATTTCGGACAACTTCTCTCCTCTCCCCACCCCCTGTCATCATGAAGATCATTACCTGGAACATCAGAGGCCTCAACAGATGTAGCAAACAAAAATTGCTATGGGATCTGATAATAGCAATAAAAAACGAAAATTTTACTCTTACAGGAAACGAAGTGTACCTCAGAGGACATTGATAAGCTTCAACCCTACTGCTAGAAACAAGGGACGGTAGTAGCTATAGATGCCACAAGAACAGCTGGAGGTCTAGCCGTACTTTGGAACACCAATGTAGTACTATTGGAAAACTTCATCACCACCAAATGGTCCATCACAGCTGATTACAGGCTTATAAGTTCAAATAGGCTGGGACACCTAACCAATGTCTATGGCCCGGCCAGCCCAAGGGATAAGAAGGCCTTCCTTAGAAGCCTGCATTATGTTGCTAGTCTAGCATGAAACAAAAACTGGATAACTGGTGGTGACTTCAACATCATCCGCAGCCTGGCGGAAAAAAGAGGAGGCTCAAGGCACCTGGACAAGGACTCCGGTGACTTCAATGCTCTCATAGATGAGCTTCTCCTAATTGATCTGGACACCAACAATGGTTTGCACACTTGGAAAAATAGGAGAACAGGCATACACCAAATTGCCTGTAAGCTGGATAGATTCCTGATAACGGAATCTCTTATGATGGAAGGCACCGCGGTGGAAGCAGATATCCTTAACTTCTCTGGGTCAGATCACTGGCCCTTACAATTAAGAATGGATCTCCCAGCCACTCTCGGTAAGAAACCTTTTAGATTTGAGAAATTCTGGCTAGACCACCCAGATTTCCAAGAAAACATCCAAGCCTGGTGGAGGGAGGCAGAGGTTCCCAACGGATCCAAAATGTACATGTTCTAGCAAAAGTTAAAGAATCTCAAGCAAACTCTCAAGCTCTAGAACCAGAATACATTTGGCAACAGTTTTGAGGCCCAAAAATAGCTCTCGACGCAATTGGAAGCGATCCAACATTAGATCAGAACACAAGGATTCACAAGTGAGCTGAAGACTTAGGAAACAAAATTAAATCAGCAGCTTGAAGTCAGGAGGAGGCAAGAAGAAATACTTTGGAAGCAGAAGTTGCGGGTGCAATGGCTAAAGGAAGGGGAGCGCAACACCAAATTCTTTCACAGGACTGTCATCCAGAGACGGCACTCCAACAAGATCACACATCTTATCTCAGACGATGGGGAATTGGTACACTCCCATGAGGATATGGAAAAAACATTGATAGGCCATTTTAAAAACCTCCTCACAGAACCCCAAGCGGATAGACATGAAGCAATCACCAAAGTCACCCGACATGTGCCTTCCCTCGTCACCCCGGAGCAAAATGCCTCTCTTCTCCAGCCAATAACTATAGAGGAAGTAGACTAGGCACTCTAGGAGACCCCCAGGGATAAGGTTCCAGGCCCAGATGGATTCACAAGCGACTTCTTCCACCATTGCTGGCCGCTGATCAGAACAAAAGTATGGGAAATTATAGACGATTCCCATGCCACTAGACAGATCCTCTAGGCTCTCAATGCCACCTTCATAACCTTAATCCCCAAACAGGGGTAGGCACACCACCCCAAGAAGTTCAAGCCGATAGCGTTGTGCAACGTTGTTTACAAGCTTCTGACAAAAGTGATAGCCAGGAGACTCAAGCCCATCTTACCTTCAATAATATCCCCAGAGCAATCGAGCTTTGTTGAGGGCAGGCAAATCTTAGACGGCGTAATCCTTGCCCATGAGGTGATCCACTCACTGTAGAAGACCAAGACCCCAGGTATGCTCCTCAAATTGGACCTCTCTAAAGCTTTCGACAAGATTAACTGGGAATACATGCACGCAATACTTCTAGATTTTGGTTTTGATCAACGGTGGGTAACCTAGATTGTGAATCTGACCTCTTCAACCTTCTTCTCTCTTCTCGTCAATGGTGTTCCATCGAAGCCCTTCTCCCCCTCTAGAGGAATTAGGCAGGGAGATCCCCTCTCCCCTTTTCTGTTCATTATTTTGGCCGAAGGCCTTAGTAGATCCATCCATGCAGCTATTGAAAGCAAACTTCTAACAGGACTTCCCTTACATGGCATTTCCCCTCGTATCTTGCACAACCAGTTTGTTGACGACACCCTACTGATGGGCAGCCCCACGGTAAGGGAAGCCAGCTCCATTTCGGACATCCTTCAAACCTTTTCGGATGCCTCAGGGATGGACTGCAACAAGGATAAATCCCAAATCTTCTTCTTTAACACTCCCCTCCCGATCCAGCGCCACATCTCTAGCCTCCTCGATTTCAACAAAAGCTCCCTTCCGTCCAAATACCTTGGCATACTCCTGATTGACAATGCACTCCGGAACTCCTCTTTGGAGCATCTCTTATCCTCCTTCTCCAAAAGGATTTCATCTTAGACCTATCGAGCACTAAATCTGCCCAGTCGCCTCATTTTTCTCCAAGCCATCCTCCAGGCCCTCCTGATCTATTCGTTCTCAGCTTTGGCTGCTCCGAGGTTTGTTCTAACCACTATTAAAAACCTGCAAAGAAACTTCATCTGGCAAGGCTTTAACACAGGAAAGAAAATAGCATTCGTCAGTTGGGACAAACTCTGTTGACCCAAGGATCAAGGCAGCTTGGGTTTGAGAGACCCCTTCATCATGAACATGGTGCTAAGTGCCAAAATCTGGTGGCGCTGGCTAAAAATCCCTAAGGACCTCTAGACCCGACTATGGAGGAAGAAATATGCTCCAAATGTGGCAGAAAAGAACCTTATCTGCTGGAATGAGGATAACCTGGGCTCCTTAATATGGACAGCATCCAGGCAGAATCGACAATTGGTCACTGAGCATGCCTTCTCGAAAATCAGGAATGGAAAAACGACCCTCTTCTAGCAAGATTCCTAGCAACAATGGCCGGTTCTGAGCAAGGAGGATTGGGCCCATGACATCTGTGCTCAAACCACATGGGCAGGCCTGATAAAATTAGCTGACTATTGGCAGGATGACCCCCGGGAAGACATGTGGCACAGATGGCACCTGGACAGGGAAAGCTTCGAGCTGGCGGCGGGCGTGGATCTAACTCCTTGGCACGAAGAAATGACGAAATGGAAAATACTCAAAATAGCAGGAGAGGACATCCTAAGATGGGGATACAAACCGTGGGGAACCTTCAACACTTGGGAAGCTTACCAGCTCAAACCACAAGCAGGCCCAATCTCCAACATGAAAGTGTGGCGCAAGCTCTGGAACCTTAAGCACTGGCCAAAAATCACCCTATTCCTTTGGCTAGTCGCTCACTCCAACATCCTAACCTGGGACAACCTTTCGAAAAGGGGATTCATAGGTCCCTCTGTATGCTTACTCTGTGGAGAGGCAGAGGAAACAATGAACCATCTTCTCAACTCCTGCCACTATACTGGCCAAATATGGGATCAAGCGACACTTATTATGCGCACCTTAGACCGCAGCATAGATAGCATTCTGACAACCATTATTAACTGCAGGGACCAAGCCTTCTGCTCCCCCCTCCTCAATCAGGTTTGGCAACTTCTACCGGGCTTTATTCTATGGAAAACCTGGAAAGAGAGGAATAGGAGGACTTTCAGAGGTCAGTCCCTCCCTTGGCAACACTGCTGGCATCAGTGCTATCGTAACATCATGGGGACTCTCCATCTTCAGCCACGATCCTGTGAGGACGATAACAACACTCCAGAAGAACTTCCTATAATTCAGTTCTGGACTCCCCCCCCTCCCCTTCAGGCTCGACCGTCTCCTACTTGGCCCCTTCCCCCCAGCGGCCCTTCCTTTTGGTCCCCTCCCCGAGAAGGCTTTCTTAAGATTAACTTTGATGGGGCCTCTAAGGGCAATCCAGGACCTGCTGGCTACGGAATTGTCTTTCGCGACACTCTTGGGCACATCCTTCTCATCAGTGCAGGTCCCATCGGCCACTCCAAGAAAAATGCAGCAGAACTGAGGGATCTCACCAGGGGACTACAAATAGCCATCAAAAACAACTTCACCAGGCTAGTCGTTGAGGGAAAATCTTTAATCATCATCAACCTGCTGCGGAAAATTATAAATGGGGCCAATTCGGATAAAATTTTGCCCAACTGGAGACTCCTGCATGGGCTGCAGACCATCACTGATTCACTACGCCCAGGGCTAACCATCATCCCAGCCCATGTCAGAAGGCGGGCGAATCAAGTGGCGGATGGTCTGGAAAATATAGGCATCAACTGGAGGGACTCGGAGCTCCTCTATAATTCAGCCATGGAACCTAATCATCCCATTCTTTAGCAATGCATTTGCCAAGCTAGAACGATGGATGCTCCCCCGGATGGCGTGTTATTGGAAACCACCTGGCGTGCAACAGGAGAGGGCACACGCCAACGGGGCACGGAGCCATGTGACAGGCTCGTGCCGTCGTCAACCACCCCTCCGCAGCATTAATATGCTCTTATGGAAATGGGAAAGAATGTAAATTCCCACACTCAGACTCTGCTTTGTATTATGGCGCTGCTACTTGCTCCGGTTCATTGTCTCTGCGGCTGGTTCATTCGGCTCTCCCCTCTGCAGCCATGGCCATCCTTTGATTGTTCTTTCTGGTCCTCGGTGGCTCCTCTGACCCCTCTACCCGGCGACCACATCTGTGCGCATCCCATGCCTAAACACAAAGAACGTTTGAGAGGGAGGCCACAACGGGGCTCCCCTTGGAAGCCGCATCGACCCTCTTTCTCTCCGCTTGCCTCGCCTCCTACTGACTCTGCTATTCACCCCCAGGCTGAGACCCCTAAGCCCACTTCTCTCAACCTGCCGACTATGAACTTCAATGTCTTGGAACTTGCTCCTCGGCCACCCAGCTCATCTCGGCATCTCCCCCTCGCTCCTCTAGTGACTGAACCAATCCATTATCCAAGCTCATTTTTTTCAAGAGATATAGGGGCCAACCAACCTTCTCTTGCACGGAAGCCTGGGTACTCTGGCGCATCCACCTCCAATTCCACTAAAGACGACCAACTGAAAGACAAGTTGGCCATTCTTTACGGCCTTGTCTTCGAACTCCTCCAGGGGGTAGAGGATTTTCACTTCAGGCTGCAACTCAACAACGAAAAGGTGGCGCAATTTCTTCAGCTCCTTTCCTCTATGTATGAGACTGTGCTATCACCCCCGGAACCTGCAGCATATGAAACTGAAGGAAAAGACCAGGTGAGCGCAAAGACAAATGGGGATACCTTAATGTAGGATGTTGCTACGACAAGTGCGGATGGGGCAAAGTAGGGTGCAGCAGGGTCGGCTCCAGAACGAAGTGGGAATGCGACCAAGGAAATGGAGGACAACGTAAGGAATGGCCTGGGTGCTGCGACCATGGAGTAGTTCAAGGTGCAGTGGGGAGACGGAACAACATGTGTTGAGGAGGAACCGTGGCCAGGGGATCTCAGCGCCACCTGGCCGGGTTACGCGTCTGTTGTCTAGTCTGATGATGTGTTAGGTTCTCTCTTTTATGGTTCTCTATGCTGTCGTAGACATATTTCTCTTTAGTTTATAGTTATGCATATGCTGACTAGGCTATTGACTGGGCTGGTTTCCCCTCTGTTGGGGAAACCCAGTCTTCACAGCAGGACAATCTATGCATTTGGAACCTCTTTTTTGCCTCTAGCAGGTACTTAATATATGAAACCTCTTACTTAAAAAAAAAAAAAACATTGATGTGTCATGGCGTTAGTTTTCTGGTATGCCCTTGCGCGGTTAGTTAAAATTAGTTCACCGCTAGGTTAAATTTTATATATTGTTGAGCTACTGGTGTGGTTAATGAAGTGTAATGGACCAGTGAAGGTATGATCCTATTTTACACCATTGTCGGGGCATTCTGAAGGATGTACCATTTTGTTTTTTGTTAATTTATCACAATGCACTAGATTGAATGACACCGATGTGAACATATATGGGTGCAACGACAACGTTGATCACTATGTATTTAAAACAATTTTCATTTACAGTTATTCTCACTATGTATTTAACACAGTACACATCACTTTGGGGTGAGTCGAACCGTTCAGGCGCACTGCATGAAAAGTAAAAAAAATTGAAAAAAGGTGAAATTTCATGCTAAATTCTAATTTTGATTTGATGAAAATAAAAATAGGAAGGTAAAAAATAATTTACTTGGTCTCTTCCATCCCGAAGAGGCATGGTTGCACTGTTGAGAGGAAATGAAAATTCTTGGTAATTTCCAAAAATGGAAATGTGTGGAATCCACCAATGGATCTATCCTAGTTGGTGTAGAGCACTGAAAATAGGACATCTTAGGAAGAAAGGTGAGCATTGGTCATTTCTTGAGAGTTTGAAAGAAACAGGTGCATTGTAACAATGAAAATAGGTTTCGTAAAAAAAAATTATTTACCCTACCGCGATGCGCCTTTCGATGGAAAGACACACCAGGTGTACCATTCAATATCACTGATGTGATTTATTCGGTGCATGTAATTTTATTATAAATTATGGAGGTACTACTAAAACACAGACACATCGATGTTGTATTGTTCATGAACATCCAAGTGCGTATTGTTGAATGACACCAGTGTGATTTAATCGATGCATGCAATTTTATTATAAAGTATAGCAGTGCTACTAGAACATGGATGCATGAGTTTTTTATTGTTCATGAACTGACCAGTGCATATATACCTTAAATGTGCACCCAAAAAAAAACATCCACACAAATGTGTAGTTTCCTGCCTTTGCTATGAACAGTGATAGTATGTTTGAAAAGTGAAGTCCCAGTTTGGTATGTTTTAGGTGGGTACTGGTGCATTTGTACCATAAAGGGAATCGAAAAAAAAACCTCTACAAAAAATCTCTAGCCACCCACCTCCACTAACTACCTCCTCTATAAAAAACTAAGGGAATAAATTTTCTGGCAGGTTCTGTGAAAATCTCCACAAAACAATGTTCTCCTTGTATTTTTATTAGACGGTGAGCATAGGAAAAGAAATCCCATAATTCCACCTCTAGGATACACTCTTCTTCCATCTAGGCCATCTTTGTGTTCCTTCAAGTGATAACGCAAAGATACTTTGGGAGGAACATTTCAATAGGATGGTAGGGCACTTCGATAAGACAATATAATTACTATTTTAGAAGTATCTCTACTTGCCAAAGCTTTGATAAGATTTCATCCAATATATTAGGTGATGAAATTCACGTGCCATTAGTAAACCATCCATCAAGAAGAAAGCGCTATACACTCCTCCCCATATCCCAAATAATCCTTGGGAGTCAGTCTCCATGGATTAAATGCCATGTTTTCCCTCTACCAAACATGATCACTATTTGTCTTTTGTGTTGATCGATCAGTTCTCTAAGATGTCCTTTTTGGCACCATTTAAAAAGAGTATCACAAACGAGTCCATGGATGGGCTCTTCTTTGATCATGTTTGGGTTTAGTTTCGGCTACTATGGACCATTATTTCAAATAGGGATAATTGGTTACTAAGTACCTTCTAGTCCAACATATGGTCTCCGATGGGCACCAAGTTGACCAAATCGATTTCCTTTCACCCTAAAACATATGGGAAAACATAAGTGGTCAACATGATGATTTTACATATCATGCACATGTACAATTCCAAGTATTCACATACATAGGATGAGATCCTTCCATATGTTCAAGATATTTATAACAAATCCCTCCACAACTTTATTAGTCACATCCCTTTTCAG
>JASDQU010365862.1:0-10554 GCA_032191745.1 Picea mariana
TCTTTATATAATAACGACATATACACCTAACATAAGTTTAGGGTTAGTGTTTATTTATCTTATTAGTCCCTGCTAAAGTAGGGAATATAGCAATCAATTACTATCATTTCATCGATTAGGGTTGAGTTTCAAGAGCAATTCCATATCTTTATCAATGAAAAGAGAGAGAGATTATTGCTACAATTGAAGGGAAAAATATATGTGGATTCCATAAACATAGAATATTATGGAATCCACATACCCTTTTCCATAGAATATACCAACTAGATCCAAAAATCCAATACATGAAATATGGTACACACATATTATATTATCAAGGAAAAAACAAGCTAAATGCAATTTGGACATTTGAAAAAAAAATTACAAGTTAAATGAGTACATCAATAAAAAATAACATACTAACCTTGCAAGTTCAAAATCCAAGCTATGTAGATCGAGAATTGGATTTGTTCAACCGGTGGGTGACGGAAAAAATAAACAGCTCAAACAAAAGCCAAGAACAGTGTCACAACTATAGCATTTGTGTCGCAAAGTCTCTTAAAGTCATGTATATATAGATAAAATAGTCAACTAGCCGTTATCACCGACCAATGAGATAGGTAAAATTTTCGTCGCTATTGCCACGAAAGATCTTCGCTATAGTGACAAACATCCCGACTTGGTTAAATTAATATTTTCTTCGATATTGCGACGAACGTGCGTGGAAATATCCACGAAAATCCTGCCCTCTTTAAAAAATTGATGAAACTACTGGAACTGTGGAAAATTTTCGTGGAATAATCTGCCCATATGTAGTAGTGAAAACAACAAAGAAACTTAGAATTATTCAAATGGAGGAGGAGATAACAACCCTTGTCACCCTAAAATTAATAGTTCTCACAAGCTTCTAGTGGACAAGAAGAGAAAAAAAATTGTGGGACAGATGGAAGAGCCCGAAATTGAGAGTGAGAACATGGAACTTGAGCTTGATATGGATAGAGTATTCCACTACCTTGATTGTCCCAGAGATGTGATCCATCATAGTCATCCAAAGGACATAGTTGATACCGAAAATTTTGATGAAGATGAATACTTCGTGTTCCAGAGCGTTGTTTTTGATAGCCAGTCCAAAAAATTAACTATTGAAAAAAAAGATGTAAAAAATAAGAAAGGAAAATCTCATTCAGACGTTAACCTTTTGAAAATGTGGTCGTCCCAAATATGTTGAATTCACATAGAAACCACAAATTCTCTTGATGATTCCATTGGAGGCATTGAGGCCAAGAATTCCAGACTAAAGGATCGAGTCAGGGAATTGGAAGAAGATTCAATTCCTATGCCATTGCTTGCCAATCCTTTGGTAATAGCCATGCCTACCACCCATACAACCAAGTTAAAAGGATCCTCCAGCCTCCTCACATCGTGTAGAGAAAAAATGGAGAACAATATCAAGAAAAGAATGGAACTGATTACTGAGGCGTGGGAAACATCACAAACGACGACTTCCCTTGGAACAAGGGCACATAATTTGCTCGAACATTTGCAAGCAGATTTAAAAGATGAAGAACATTTATATTTAGTCACGGTCCTTCCTTTTGGCACCATTGTCAACAACATGATAGAAATGATAAGAAGACAACAATATCTCTCATCCAAAAACCTGCATCTGATTGTCGAGTCATGTGAACAAGCCATATCAAAGAAAGAAAAATTGTTCACAAAGATGAAAAGAATAGACTTAGATGGAAGGACCAATGACTTCCAAGACCCCAAATTAATCATCAACTCCTTTCCCTTAACTAAGAAAGCCTTCGATAAATAGGTTGATATTTTTAAGGCGTTGTCTTTGGAAAATTTTTACAACATCCTTGAATATGGTGAAAATGATGTCGACAACTGGCTAGTCCACTATTCGGTACAAAATGAGGAAATTGACCAGACTCTCCGTAATGTTTCTATCAACTTCATGGAATTAGAAAATGAACTTTTCAACATAAAAATATGGAATGATATCAACATCTCCCAAATGAAAATCTACATCGAAGAATGGCTCAAAAGGGAATTGAAGCAGGTCACCGACGAAAGGAAACAGGAAGTTGTCATGATTCCAGTAATCATCGACGACATCAATAAAAAGGCATCAACAAGCAAATAGAAAAATGGGTGATATGTACCATCACTGTAATTCTATACCGATCACATCCTTCTTTCTTTATCAACCCAATGATTCCACTTTTTTAAATAGAAATGTCTAGCCAAAGATTAATACCTTTCAATTTATTATTTTCAGGTATTACACTCTATCGTCACCCACTTTTTCTTTCTACAGTCCTATTTCTTGTACATATTTCTCTTATGGTTGGTGAGAGCCCCAATTCTAGTCTATATGACAAATGCATTTAAAATTCTAGGAATATGTAACACACTTCCACTATGCTTATGGTCCACGGGAGCCCCAATCCTAGTATATATGACAAATGCATTTAAATTTCCAGGAATATGTAACAAACAATATTATTTTTTGATATATTTCAAATTAAACTGTTGTTTATCTCCTTTTATATTTATGTCCTCATAAATTTTTATCTTCCACTATGCTGAATGTCAAGAAAATTGTGTTTATTTAATTTGAATATAACTTTTTTCTGTCCTGCCACATATAGAGACAAAATAGACATAAATTTTCAATATAGCAAAATAGATTATATACTTTCAAAAAATAATTGGGACTCTAGAGGCCACGTGTCATTTACTGCATGGATACCACATGTGCTTCATGTTGCTTGCCACATCTCCACTGTAGTTTCCATCTTCCTCCGTTAGCTTTTTCCATCCTATGCATTTATTCCAATTCAACCCGGTAGGGACTACGCTGTCACACAAAACTTCTTATAATATATGTATCAGTTTTCATTTGGATAATTTTTTATTAATAAACAAAATGACACAAAATATTTTGTTAATCATTTATGACAGTTTCTTATCTTGCATAGTGGCCTTGGATTCAGTGCTTGGTTTTACGTTTCAAAACATCCTCACAAAATAAATAGTCAACCGCATTGCTACATCAATTTCAATGTATTCAAAATCCAACGAAAATCGTCAAACTACTAAAAAATGATATTCAATGTGCATTTGAATCAAACACTCCTAGAGTGACAGTAACATTGCTTCTCTTGGGTCTCATGTCAATTTAACAGTCACTATTTCTAAAGGACATTGTTATTTGCTAGGCATTGTATGACCGGAATGAAATACCAAATAACAAAAAATGTATGAACTCCAATTCCCATTATATGAGCTCAACGAAATACCCAATAACAAAAAGATGTATGTATTGCAATTCCCTTAATTTGTAACCAAACAAAATTATTACTACATTGACTTTGTAAGTATTGTATCCTCCTATTACACGACATTACAAGACGAAGACCCTTCCTTCTCTTCTATTATTAAAAATTCAATACTTGGATTATACGTTAGTATAGTGTTTAGTCATCTATTAATGTTGTCCACTAAAGAATGCAATGGCAAATTTCCTTGCTAGTCTAGTATTAAAAATTCAATACTTGGATTATACGTTAGTATAGTGTTTAGTCATCTATTAATGTTTTCCACTAAACAATGCAATGGCAAATTTCCTTACTAGTCTAGTATAAAAAATTCAATACTTGGAGTATACGTTAGTATAGTGTTTAGTCATCTATTAATGTTGTCCACTAAACAATGCAATGGCAAATGCAACATTGACCAGGAGAGAATTTTATTCTATATTTGTTAACACATTTGCATACATATTATTGGGATTTTAAATTTGATAAAATTACATGTTAATGAAGTAAATAGATTTGATAATTTTTATAAATTTTTATTTTAATTAATATAAAAGAGACATTTTGTGGTGAGAACTATTGTTTCGATGGACAAGTTGAATTTTTCATAGGGGTGATCTCAACATTGTCTTAACAAAAGGTTTAAACAATATGGTAAAGGGGCTCGCATACAAGAATGTTGAAGGGGCTCTGATGAAGATTATTAGATTTATAAAATCAGATAAGGGGATTTGATGAAAATTATTAGTTTTATAATAACAAATCATAGTATCATTCTCTTCAATAAGGACGCAGGGAAATAAAAAAATCTTTGATCCTATCTTAGTTCAGTCCACATTACCCTCTAGTGTGTTATCAAGAGTTATGAGTTATCTATGATAGTGTCTATTGAAAATTCCTTTTTGATTTTTTCTATAGATGACTGGTCTTCTTTGGATGTTTATAAAAGTAATTTTAGTATGAATTGTAGGGTTGGGGTGACTAGTAAGGAGGTTTTGGGAATGTATTATTATGGTAAGTATTTGTCATCGGTTTCATTTCATTTATGGTAGAAGGAAAACACTCTTACTTGGGATCGGGGAGGCATTTAAATGGCCCTGGTTCAATGATTACATCGGGGAGGCATTTAAATGGCCCTAGTTCAATGTATGTAATCATGATGGAGAGGTGTGTTTTGAAGGCGATTCCTTTAGATATCTTCTTAGCTATAGGAAAAGATCCAATGAGATATTAGAGGAGTTGAGGGAGGATTAAGTACGTACATTGGGAAGGAATCCATACATTGGGAAGGAATCCTGAGGAAAGGGTTGAAAGTACCATGGAGTTCCTACATCTCATTGTTCAAAATAAGGAAATCAAGGAGGTATGGAAGGGAACAAACACTTTGGAAGGGGTCCTTAGAGTAGGGTATGGACCAATGAAGGTGTACCAATGATTATTATGTCATGTCCATTAGGGGTTTGATCAAACCATCTATGAAATTTTCCTTGAGAATAATTATTTATCTCCCCAAGTTAGATATCATCATGACCTAAGAAAGTATGAGAGAGGATAAAAAGTTAATTAATAAATTTAAAAAGGCATGGAAGGAGTGGGATTTTTTTGGCTCAGAATCAGTAGGGAATTCAAGGGGTTTTCTTACTGGGTGTATATTCAAATCTCATAGACTAACTCACTTTGTGGTTTTACATTTAGGAATTAGAGTTGTTTTCTATTCATTGGATCTAGATAGATCCTTTAATATATTCCATGTTAATGTTCCATATGAGGAAAGGATCCCATTCTAGGATGATCAACTAGAGTAAGGTTTTATTACCATCAAAAGACTTATTAATATAAATGGATATTTAAATTTTACAATTAAAATGGTTGAAGAATATGTGATTTCAGTAAAGGATGATTAATTGTTCTCTCCAAAATGTTGAAGATGCTAGATTCGTAGATGTGGAGCTCTTTACATCTCCCTTCGACCTGGAGAAATTTGAGGACCAAGAAGGAGAAAATGGATAAGAGGTTCAATATAATTGTGGTTTCTAATATAATCATGGTTGATCCTAAAAGAATTAGGTCTTAGATAGAGGTTAGAGGAGACTATGATCTTCTACCAATTCCCATTCAAATAGAAAAGAAATGGGAAAATAAATTTATCACTTTTAAATTTAATGTCAAGTGGGTTAAAATTTGAAGAGTTTACAATTCTAGTAACTTTTGAATGGGTAATACTTGATCCCTTTTCAAGGGATTAACTAGCCTTGATCTAGTAAAAAACCTCAAGATTAAGAATAGAACCTGGGTGAGGAGGATAACACTCAATACCTCAACCACACAACGTAGACCCAATTGACAACATGATTGTATTTATGCTATTTTGGTGTGGCTATAGATATAACTAGTGATAGGATATAGGGGGGGTTTCTATGGACACACAGTGGAAGAGGCACTAAAAAACTAGTTTCAAAATAAAGAACTGAAAGATTTTAGAGTTCTTTCTTTTGTGGTTGTCTCGGAAATATTTCAAGATAGATACATCCCATATTTTCAATGTGCATTCTAGATCTAAGAATTATTTACAAATTTTAAAATTTTCCCAAAACCATAGAAGACTGTAATTCTAAATCATCCTCAAATTGACAAATCCTTTTGTTGGGATAATTTTGATGGAGCTAGTAAAGAAATGGGATCTATATGTCATGCTGGTGAATCATTTTATATCACTAATTATCATTGATTTGTATTTAAATTAGGACTTGGTAGGGTCTCCAAGAATTATCCATATTGGATGGCTTTAAAACTTCTCCTAAAACTAGAAGGGAACTTCTATGGGGAAAATTCCCAATAAACTGGGTCTAAGGATTAGGCAAAATGATAACCCCCTAAAAGACTCACTTATCTCTAATCTACCCCAAAACAATCTAGAATAAGTGAAAAGAGAGAGGGAAGAGAAGTTTAATAAGAGCACCTTGAATCCTTTTGGTTGATGTAGACTTCTTCCACTTGTTGCCTCTTAAATCATAGGTCTCCTCCCAAAGATGACCTGAAGCAGATCAAGAACACAACACACCAACATATACAATCTCTAGTAATCACTTAAAATACTAAATATATATGTAAATGATCAAATAAATAAGAACATGTACACATAAAGTTTTGGGACAAAGATAATCTCTTTTATTCATAAACAAGATGAAAAGTCACAACCTTTCCTTGCTGACATCGCTCCACGAACCAAGTCTGAGCTCCTATGTCATCAATACAAGTGCACCAATCCCACATAGGATTCCCACAACCAACATTCCAATATTGATGAAATGATGGGTTGTATAGTGAGAATGGATGGAAGGGAAAGTTGAGGATATATCTCAGAGAAAAATGAAAAACTTGGGATATGAGAGGGAATAAATTTTGGAAGAGTTTTCTTTCCTCCTTGTTCATATGATCAAATGACCCCACTAAAGCCCTTTTTATATGAGAAAAATATGGTTATTCGGTTTGGGGAAGGGCTACAAGGGGGTGAAATGGTTAGGAAACCCTTCATAGCCCATAAAATCTGTCGAAATGCACACAATTTTATATTTTTTACAATTTTTTAGAGTAAACACAGGATGTCAGCCATGTAGCACGTGCATGTATGCGTGCTGCTAGTGCAACATAGCACATACACTATTAAAAAAGTAATTTTTTGAAGGAATCCTCAACAAAATGATTGGAAAAGTGTGTACATGAATGGGCCAATGTACTAGATGCATAGATGTGGCATTTTTGGACTATAGCAGGGACCCAGGTACTTCTCAGCCACAAGTTTATGGTGACTTTGAGGTGATTTTAAATTGGATTAAGGGTAGCTACAAGCTTAGGAATTTTTAATTGATACTACTTTGGAAAACGTTAAAAGAATGACATATTGTTTTACTCATATATCCTTGTATCATTAGTTCGAGAGATAAGCTCTTAGGAAAATCTCCTTTCAAAGGATCGCTTGTTGATTGGGATGAGTTTTATTCATATCACAAAGTTATAAGTTGTTGGAAAGTTAGTTGTCATTGATGTCAACTCTAGATGAACTCTAGAAGCATTGATTTCAACCCAAGTCAACCTTAGAAGAATCCCCGTAAAGATGGCTAAGTGGTTAAGTCGTTGAGAATCCCCAGAGGTGTGGTCATGGAACCCAAAGTTGTTTGAGGAATAAGGACATGAAGGATAGTGTAAATGTGTGTAACACATTCATATATGGATAGTCCTCATCATTCCATTTCCAATGGTAGGTGGTATGTGTTGATTTTAATAAAAGACGATATTTTATATGAATGAATATCTTATTACAATGATGAGTGTTGTATATATAAAGAACATATGGTGACCATCCATAAAGAGATGTGTCCCTTGGGTAATAAATATATTTAAACTTTATATTATAAATATATTATATCATCAATAATATTATAATTAATAATATTGTTTAATACTTAATAATCATATTATTAATTATTAATCTAGTAGAATGTCTTTCTAATTCTGACCAAACATCAACACTCCCTTTGAGCGAGGGAGAAATTCTACATTATGCCAATATTACCTCTGAAGATTACATGTCGGTAGCCCTCAAATAGATTCAACATGTCACCATGACATCCATTACCTTGCAATGCATCTATACCTCATCATGTGCACCCCTCTGACTTCATAACTAATGCATCCAAGGCCCGTGGGTAGTTCTCAAATAACTACAACATGTCCCCAGGACATCCACTACCCTGCAATGCATCAATACTTGATCATGTGCACCCTCAGTCTAACTCTTTGTCTAACTCTTTTACGAAATCATTTTTTTGTTGACATAAATCTATACGAAATCATTATTTTTTGTTATTTAAAATCCATTTATGAATGCAAAGGATTCAACATACTTTTAAACCCATGGAGCACTAGGATTATACATAAATAATCACTCAAATCTATGGATCTAACAAATTTTCATGAAATAATCATTTCATAGAAGATGGCAAATGCCATTGTTTTAATTTAATGAGAAATTTTTAAAAATGGCAAATGCCAAATTCTTATCATTATAACATAAATTTTAAATTCTGCATCATTATAACATAAATTTTGAATATTTGATGATATATGGAAAATGGCAGGATTCAATGAGAATTTTTTTTTAAATGGCAAATGCCAAATTCTGCATCATTATAACATAAATTTTGAATATTTGATGATATATATGTTACGTGGTTTATGTATCGTTTATACTATATTTATCCATTCTGCGTGGCTTATAGAATGTCCATTCTGAACGGCTATGTATTTTTTTGGATAAACTAATTTGTGTTGACCACAAACCATGCTATACACAACGCAATATTTGACAAAGACTTTAGATGTGCTAGGTGAGATTAACTGAAGAGTTTGTGGTGAAGAAATTCTACGCAGAACATAATCACTCAATGAAATACAAATTTTGCTGCTTCAACATATAGAATCGATCAAGAATACAAAACCACAAGTAATGCGTGTTCAAGAGAATCACTCCTGAAAGAGAAGTTTGTTATTTCACAAGAAGAGTGTGTGTGGTATTTCAGAAGAAGATTGTGTGACCAATAATTAACTATATTTTAACAGTACACACATATACCGTGAGAATCAATTAACAATACAACTTTACATGTAACGCGTGACCAAGAGAATCATTCACACATGAATTTATCATTTCACAGTGTTACCAATAATTAAATATAAATATGACACATAAGTGTATATGTATGTGTTTGTAAGTGGCAAAGTGAAGTCTTTGCAGATATAATTCGGTGACTTAACTTCACCCATTTTGTTTCTATCTTCCTGTCTGGTCTATGCAAATATTTTCTTGATTCGATTACTGTGAAATTGTTTGAGAGACAAATAAAGCATGCTCGTGGGTTAAGGGTGCAGTCATATGGAACACATTCTGAAAGTAATCTTTGTTGTGATAATTTTGTGAATCTCTGCAACATTATTAAAGAAAATATATGTTCTAAAACGTTGGGAACCTAGACACAACTTCCTTATGAGGGATCATCACAATGGGTAGATCTTCCTTATGACAATCGTCCACCCACTTAGCACCTTCCTTTCACATTTTTGCAAACTTCTCAAGAACTTGCGATGGAGGGAAACCATAGCCTGAATAATATTCCACTATTCCATAATATTGGGCCCGTTGAACCATTTGAGGTATTCCAGGACATTGATTTGTTGTTGTCAGAGTCTCTTGCATAAAAAACAGCCAATGTAATGTCAGTAGCTGGAGGAGTAGAGCTACAATATGAGGAGACTGCAAAGAGTAGCACTAATTTGTATAGTGGAGAAGACATGGAGCTGCATTTGTATGGTGGAGTAGACATCGAGCTGCATTCAGAGTAGGATAATATTTTCTCTGCAATATTGGTTTCCCAAGTGATGGAAAGGTCAATGCAGCTCAACTCTCCTACCATTTGAGGTCGATTATTAAAAAATAGTAAGAAAATTTTCAAATTTTTCTTTTTAAATCCCATTTAAAAGTTGTTGGTTAATGCTTACATCATTGTTCATTTATCACTTTCATTTTTATGGACTAAATCAACAACATCGATGCATTACTGAAATTTTATTTCCCACACGAGATATTTTATATTACTAGACGTATTTGACATTTTATATTAACAACATGAATGCATCCCTGGAATTTGACGTCCTATAGGATATATTTACATATTTTGTATTACAAGATGCATTTTACACCAAAGCAGCTCTAGAATTTGACGTCCGACATATTTTATAGTATAGGATGCATTTGACAGGTTTATATTAATGACACCCATACAACCCTGGAATTTGACGTCCCACAGGACATTTTATGTTACAATACGCATTTGACCGTTTTATATTAACGTGGAATGTAGAGAATCATGTTTGGTTAAACTTTGAAAAAGTAAATTTGATGGTGCTAATATATAGACTCGTCAGATTTATTCTCAGTTGAAAATATAATTTAATGGATATTTTATTTCAATTTAATTGAGGTAAGTTGGTTTAAATTTATTTTATGGCATTTATATTATCGGTCTAGCTAAAACTTGGGAGCATGAGGAGTCTAAGGTCCCTAACATTGAAGGATTTGTCTTGTGGTCGGCATGGAATAAAAAATCCCACCGTAGAGGGATATGAGGCATAGCTTGTTATATTAGAAAAAGCATTTCTCCTCACATTCAACTTCATAAGATTGACC